>CABFVX010003017.1:40918-62379 GCA_902151425.1 Timema shepardi | reverse complement strand
TGCTGGCGGCCGGGGTTCAATCCTCGGTCCCGGCACAGATTTATCTGATTACCAAACCCTTCCTTCACCTCTGACAAGACATCTTGTGAATGTGGGGAATGCCAGGCCTCCACCGTGGTTCGGATCCCACGTTAAACTGTAGGTCCTCCATTTCATCTCGCAATCACCCTACCCTTACACATTAGCGTAAGTGCGTATAACCCGAACGGGTAGTAAGACGCGGTGCTAATAATAATAATAATTATAACATAGTAATAACAAGAGCCAATTAGCAGGTAACCACAGTTTTAAATCTGATTTGACTTTTAAAAAAAACCTTGAGTGTGTTAAAAGTTTTGTTGCACAGGAAGCCATTTTGATATTTTTGGTTAGTAATACAAGTTTATTGTGTTCTCGTGTTTCAGACAAGAACTTAATGACAACTCTACAATCTTACTCGATGTCAATCACAAAGACTTGATCAGTATTGATCCCATAAGTATACCTATCTTGGACAGTAAGGGGAGCATCGGCAAATCTTGGAACATTACCGTGATCAGTCATGACGCGGGTTACGCCATCATCACTGCCAACATCTCAAATTCAAATAGCAGGTTGGTAGTACGTTAGTATTTTCACTAATTTAAATAAAGCTTACATGAATTATTCTTTGTCTATACACAATTTTTACAAAGTAATATTTAGACATGTTATACAGACACAAAAACTTAATCAGTTATATTTTAACACAGTTAATTAATTAGTATCATTATTGTTATTAGCTTTTAATGATGCAATATCACAAACATGTTGAGCACACATATATTCAAAATACTAATGTTTGGTTTATTGGTGTCTATTGACAATGTTAAATGAATATTTCTGATTAAATTAATGAAAGTTGAAAAATTACACCTTGCTAAGGGCTCTCCGGTGTTGGGTTGTCGTCTTTGCTGATAGTCTTCTTGATACCTTCATTGGTGCACCTTTGCTTGAGTTTTGACCTCATCGATTACATCCTCCCATGGCTGCTCGGGCTCAAAGGTGGGGGTCTCTTGGATTTTCAGGGCTCCTCCGACAACTGTCCAATCCCCGGGTCTCGTCAAAGTTTGTCCTAGCAGTAATTTGATAGGACCGGTGTCCGTGCCTCCGTTCTCACAGTTCCGGAGACAAAAGAGGATTTGGTCCCGGGCCTTGGTCCCAGTGTTGGTGTGCTTGGACTGTAGGCAGGTCAAACATTTTGAGTCGGTCCGCAACGTGAAGGTCTGATCCAGATACATGGAAAGTGTTTGATAGCCCAGATGATGGCCAGGCACTCTTGCTCGTTGCAGCGGTATTTCTGTTCCGTTGCGGAGAGTTTGGCACTAGCATATGATATTATCTTTCGTTTGCCATTATTTTACCGGTAAAGTAAGACTTCCATCTATATTCCACTAACATCAGTTGGTAGGATGAAAGAGAGGTCGGAGTCTGGTCGGTGTAAAGATTGCAGGTGTAGAAAGCCCCTCCCCCCCACCCCCCCTTTTTTTTGTTAGTGGGTATAGTCCAGGTAGCAGAGAAATTTCTGTTGAGGATACATGGACGGCATCATTGTATTCTCCAAAACCTATGAGGACCACCTTGGCTACCTGTAAAAAAATCTTGGAAAGACTAGAAACACAGACTCCTTAGAAAAGTGCAAATTTGTCGAAACCACCTTGAATTATCTGGGACACATCATCATCGCCGAACGGAACCAGCCTCAACCAGGGCAAATATGGGCAATTCAGGAATACCCCATCCCAAAAACCAAAAGGCAACTGCAGCAATTCATCAACACGTGTGATCGGCCGAGGGAACTCCTCCCCCACGTCTCGCCGAGACCCTGGGTCCACTAACCTCTCGAACGGGAGGGAGGCAACCTTGGAAGTGGAGGGAGATAGAATAGCGGGCCCACCTCTAAGGTTGGTCACAGCTGCAGCTCTAATTGATAGAAACTATGAGTAAGAATTATATCATAGTTACAAATCATGAAAAACTAGTTGTGACACTTATTCTGGAGGTTAAGTACTTGATATTCACAGTAAGATCAAATGCAACTCATTATGGTAAAGAACTTGATGTCCCAAACATGGGTCCTCCCACCATGGCCAACCGAATTGTTGGAATGTTGGTTAATTAGTCAAGTTTCTAGCTCGTCACGAGCTTTGGTTGTTTAGCGAGGCCATCTATAAGCCCGCGCATGTGCATCACATATCTTTGGCAGACAAGAGACAGTCAAGCCACGCCTGTTTTAATTTTTGGAACACACACCCACGACTTCGTCATTTGTATTTTTATTGCGCTAACAAATATATGTTTTCTTGTGTTATCTTGTCTTTACTTACCGTTCCCTTGATCCACAGCGCTCTTTCTTTAACAAACCTAATACAGCAATCTACCTCCAAGAGCTGCTTTCCACATATTGCAGTGCAACCACCTATTGAATCTGTCTTTGGTAATAATATCTCCATGTGTATGTAATAGAGTTTCAAGAGCACCCAACCTTTACAAGGAAGACGGGCTCTGATCTTATAAAACAGAATACATTATTTTATATTACAGGGCTTTGAATGTGTTTAGCTGACTATAAAAAATTATTTTAAGGGTTGACATATACATGGAAACCAAGACAGCTGGCTAAATATATAGTTTAAAAAAAAAGGAGGCAGGGAATTTCACAGAAAATTATGAAAAAACCTTAAAAATCTGTGAATCTTAGGTATTTGTCTCCAAGTCTTATATATAATATTTATCCTAAAATATCCTCTTACCACCACAATCCTGTGGTCTTTATGAAAACATTATCACACTTATACTTAACATATGTTTAATTTTTGAGAATTAAATGTATTTGTATCAATATATTTCAAAAAGTTTTTAATCACCACAACAGATGTTATCTTAGTTATTTAATAAATATGTTCCCTGACAGTAGTATCCATCATATTTGTAAAGATGCAAATTTAAGTGAAAATTAACTCCAAATTAATTATTTTTAATATCCAGTACTTAGCTACTTTTTCTTTTAAAACATAGTTTAAATACTTTTTGTTGATGTTTATTATTGCTTATTGTTTACTAAGTTTGGAATCCTCAAGTTGATCGTGTTGAGTAGAAAAGTTTCGGCTCAGGACTAAGAGCACGTGAATTTTAAAACCTTGATAGTAACATATACAGAAACTAAAAACAAGAGCAAAGAAAATTTTTTTTAAATTGAGCTTATTTTTTGAGGCCAACTAGTTTTTATAGAAATATGGATCAGGAGAAAAAGAGAACTGAAGGACTAATAATATTGATTCAAACATTCACAATTACCGCCACTGTATGCAGGATCAACGGATTGAGACCAATCTCAACTGTTTGGTTTCAACCCCTCTCCCCTAATACTCTTCTCATATCCATACAATTACCGAGATCAAGGTCAAACCATTTTGAAAAAAAATAGGAATTACCTTTGTAAAACCTGTAAACACATGAAATGTTATAGTAGACCTAATAAATGAGTGGATCCGACACTTTAGCTCAGTAGATAGCTTAAAGCCCCGGGTTCGATTCTCGGCACAGTCGGAAATTTATAATTGATGAAATACGGGTTTACCCTTTCACAGTGACGAATTAACGGTTGGGGACTGGATGTTGTGTTTGTCCTAGTCCTAAGTTAGATTATAAAGCCTGTGATGCTATGACAGGCCTAGCAAGCCGGCAGTGGAAAATACACAGCTTCGATAAAAAAAAACTGGTCCAGACAGAAATTGATGTAAAAATAATAAAATTGCGTTAACCCTGTAGAGAGTGAGCTATCTATAAATTCAGACTCAACACAGCCCTCTCTCATTTCTTTGAAATCTGTGGCTAGCTCTGTTCTAGGTTCTGTTGTTGTTTTGATTACAGTAACACTGACACGTTCTTGCGAGTGACGTCACTGCATGACAATGCCATTGCACTGATAAGTGTCATAGTGGGGTGGATCTATTTTGCAGCCTGGTCTGTCTCTTTCTACCCACAGATCTACGTGAATTGGCGCAGGAAGAGGTATGTGAATCACCTTACATAGTTCGGAAATATTTCATTCTTAGGGCCGGTCTTATGACTACCGTATAAATATTGCTATCGGGAGGTTAAAGTTATCGGCCACTTTAATATTTTACGTGTATTATGAACTGAATCTATCTGTAGGATAAATATATTATTATTCATAAAACGCAAGGTTGGTACTGTTTTTATTGGCGCGCGCATGCGTACAAACTCTCTAGTAGCTACAACGCTCTACACTTTGTTAAATACACTTTTTTGGGAGACTTGCTCATTTCTTTCACAAATGAAAATCAAAACCAAGGATCCAAATAAACTCAAAATTAATACAATAAATTGTGGATTTTATAACGTAAATAAGAACACGTATCACACGTTACAAAAAATTTTAAGTCGTCCACCATCCTACGCACGTTAGCTCGTCAGAAATTAGTGACGAAGTTTTGGCAACGATATACCGATAGTATAGTGAATTAAAATAAATATAATAGTTTTTTTGCTTCATTTTTATTAACTACGTCGATTTTAGTTCTATTTTTATTAAACTTGCCTTATTCAAAGAGCTAAATAAAACATTCAAAATTGAAAAGCAACAAAGAATATAATTACAGGAAAGTAGTCATTTTAATTTGATAGGAATATCATATCTTTTGATATACACATTATGCTATAGCAATTAATTATAGATATATTATGGAAAATTGCCATGCCTAGATATATCAATTGTTTGTTTAGAATCGATTAATGTATTCTGACAGTCTCACTTAACTATGTCAAGGATGCCGATGAAAATGTAGGAAATGATGTACCGTGGGAAAAATACCTCAAGGGAGGCCAAGAAAGAGATGGGAAGAGCAAATAACATAAAAGTGTGCAAGTGAGAGCAGGATAATGGAAGAAATTAAAGATGGAAGGATAGAGGAAGATGGAAGCATTTTACTAAACTAGTCCAGCTACAGGCTGGAAACAGTTGATGATATTGAATGAAAACATTATGAAACACCCTAAAACCCTAAAAAGTATCACTACTTTTTAAAAAAAAACTTATCCTTACATATTAATATTAATCTTGTAACTAATTCAATATAACCACAAAATGCTTTCTTTTTTTTCAGTGTTGTTGGTCTCAATTTTGACTTTCTCGCACTGAATATTGTTGGTTTCATCCTGTATGCTCTCTTCAATTGTGGACTCTTTTGGATCCCAGAAGTCAAGGTTAGACCATCTTATATCTCACCAGTTTCTTTGCGTGTGTTTGATGGTAAACATTGTTGCGCGAGTGTCCTCCTTGGGTTTTATTTTTGTGTGGTGATTAGAAGTTTCTTCGTGTTGCAGGAGGAATATTTCAACAGGTATCCTCGAGGCTTGAACCCAGTCCAAGTGAATGACATAGTGTTTGCAGTTCATGCATCCTTTGCCACCGCCATCACGATAACGCAATGTTTTCTCTACGAGGTAATATCAACATCAGTACAACCGTATGTAGATTCAACAATGGCAGTAGAATATATTTATAACTTAGACACTGCGTCTAGTTGCCCTGTCTTCCCGATATTAAATTTGGAATAAGTTATTAACAGTTGCCGGGGTTCAATCCTTGGTCCCGGCACAGATTTATCTGATTGCCAAACTCTTCCTTCACCTCTGACAAGACATCTTGTGATTGTGTGGAATACCAGGCCCCCACCGTGGTTTGGATCCCACGTTAAACTGTAGGTCCTCCATTTCATCTCGCAATTCACCCTACCATTACACATTAGCGTAAGTGCGTATAACCCGAACGGGTAGTAAGACGCGGTGCTAATAATAATAATATTATTATTAACAGTTAGCACACACAAGTAAAAAAGTTTTTTTGTGAAAGTTTTGTTTTAAACTTCTGAAAGTACCCATTAAATCAATAATATGGTACAAATAACCACACTTGTTTTGAAAAATTAAGAACTTGATTATTTATCATGTCGATTATACTTGTTTTAGTAATACAGTTTAAGAAACTAAATACCTTATCAAATTTTTGAATAATTTTAATAATACATTGCAGTTTGTCAATATTTATGATAGGTAAGAACTGTATTAAAACTTGTATATTTGTAGCGGGCCAACCAAACCGTTTCAAAAACTGCTCGGAGTATTCTCGCCTTGTTTGCATCATTTCTGCTCATCAGCGTCATCATTGCTGCAACAGAAGTAATCACATGGCTGGATTTCTTGTATTACTGCTCGTACGTGAAGCTCGCCATCACACTCATCAAATATGTACCTCAGGTATGGTCTCCCCGTGTCTGACTATTTTAATTAACCAATAATAACTATGCCTAATGGCTTGGATATTATTTTAAAACTTGGATATTGAAAACAAAATGTAGAGAGAAACTATTAAGTAGGGAGCAGAATTTGCTTGTCTTTCTTTCTTTCTTTGATCATAAAAAACACAGTTGAGATATATATATATATGCAGCTCAGTTTATTATGAGTACAATATATTAATATTACAGTGCTTTAAGGTGACCTGGCGATCTAGGGGTAAGGTGTCAGACTTCTATGCTGGCGGCCGGGGTTCCATCCTCGGTCCCGGCACAGATTTATCTGATCACCAAACCCTTCCTTCACCTCTGACAAGACATCTTGTGAATGTGGGGAATGCCAGGCCTCCACCGTGGTTCGGATCCCACGTTAAACTGTAGGTCCTCCATTTCATCTCACAATCACCCTACCATTACACATTAGCGTAAGTGCGTATAACCCGAACGGGTAGTAAGACGCGGTGCTAATAATAATAATAATAATAATACAGTGCTTTACGATGTGTTTGTTTTTACCTAATTTATGAATGAGATCATATTTCTGCTTAGTTCCTCTCTCTTTTTTTTGTCTCTACGATAGGAATTTTCTTCCGAAACAGCATGCAATAGAAGGAGAAACAGTTAACTTGTTCGGCAAGTTTGAGACTTTGTTCCTTGACCTTGACATTGTGTTTAGTAGAACAAAGCTTTTCAAATCATAAAAACATTATATCTGACATTAGATCCAATTTCACCGCTGGAAATCTAAAAAAGTGGCTGATGATTAACAGAAATGTGAATTTCCTGTAAACCTGCTTCAGAGGTTGCATGTTCTAAGGCGTGACTCTTGCAATAGATTAGACGCCCCTATGACGGGAAGATTATTGTTCGAATACCGGTCGTGTGTACTAAGAATGTTTTTACACTCTCCTTCCACACGAATGCAGCTAAACTTACTCTAAATTCAATCTTCCTCATCCCAACACAATAGAGTAATTAGTACATAGGCATACAATCCGAACGAGTTGTCTTGGAATGTTTAAAAAAAAAAAAGTAATAGCTTGTAGTAAAATAAATTTTTATGTGCTTATTTTTCCTCAAGTACCTTTTTGGTGCCCGAATCCCTTATTTTAATGCCTATTTACCTGCTTATTTTAAACATTTTTGGGGCCTAAGAATCTCCTCCCTATAAATAAGTTAGCTAGTCATATGCACATAAATACTATTTATAGCTGCATACAGAACTTCCTGCCCACATTTTAAAAGATTTCTAACCTGAGTACATTCATTTCAATAATATCTAGAAACTTAAAAAACATATTATCTAATAGATCTCAAAATATTCCTAGTCCAATGTGTTCTTAGCACTTTTCTTCATTTGCTGTGTTCACCAAGAAACTAACAACTCCTTTGGTATTATTAGATGTTATCTTATATTATCTGACATCTGGTTTCACTGGTTGAGATTATTTGTCTTAGTCTAGAACCTGTTTTTATTCACATACCTGTACAACAATGGTACAACAATGCTAACGCTAGATGTTACATGTTGATAGGGATGGATGAACTACCAGCGTAAGAGCACACTGGGATGGAGCATCGGAAATATCTTCCTCGACTTCACAGGAGGGATGCTTAGTATGCTACAGATGATCCTCAACGCATACAACTACAGTGAGTCGGTCAAACAACTTGGCTCCTCCTACCCCTCTCTCGTTGTCTCTTTTTAAAAATATGGGCTGCAAGACATATATTTATAAACACTTAAACCCGCCTCGGTGGCATAGTTGGCTAACGCGCTTATCGTGTTGAGCTCTTGACTGCTGAGGACGAGGAGATCGAGGTTCGAATCTCGGTCGGGTGAACTGAGGGTGGTTTTTCCTAAATGGTTTTCCACTCTCCCTCCACGTAAATGCTGGTTCACTTCCTCTAATTCAACCTTCCCAATTCCTAATCCATTAGAGTAATTAGTACTTAAAGCACATAACCCGAACGGTTAGTAAGACGCGGTGCTAAAATATTATATAAACACCAAGTTGCATCAAATATTTAAGTGTTTGTAAATATGTTTTTTTATCTACTTTTCCTGTACTTGTATAGCAAAATACTTCCCAAAGCGGAAAGACACATTTGCATCTTATATCCACTTCCTGTGTTTGTCCTTTAAGCTATTTGTTCCCTTTGCCTGTCTCTATCTAAGTGTCCTATCATTTTTTACTGATTTTTCTTTTGCTCACCTTTATATTTTTCGGTTTCCTCTTTAAAGAAGTATTTTCTGTGTTTGTTCTTTATGCTATTCTTTTTTTTACATGTTCCTATCAAAAAAACAAAAAGAGCTATATTCTAATACAGAGTAATCGTCCCAGGCTATAAGCACGAAATTCTATATTGATATATAATGAGTTGTTTCGTTTTCAGATGATTGGGACTCAATATTTGGTGACCCCACCAAATTTGGTCTTGGCTTGTTCTCTGTTGTATTTGACATCTTCTTCATGGTACAGCACTACATCCTCTACAGGTAGGTACTCAATCCACCGCATGTTTTTAGATTTACGCAAATGTAAGGCGCACTTTAAGAATTATTTGTAAAATAAACAGCACTACTAAATAGGTATTACATTTAGTTTAGAATCCCTCAGATAATCGGAAACGATGCATTTAAAAAATGTGTGTGAGTGGACAAAGATTCAACCCTAAACAAAATTAAAAAAATGGAAATAATGGTTTTTAAAGTAGACTTAACACTTTTAAAAGAAACATGATTTAAAAATAAGAAAAAAAAACACTAAAATAAAAATATATTAGAAAGAATAATTAAATTGGTTTCAAAATTTATGGAGCTGTCACCAACGACTTTAATTGGAAGTCTCATATTTGGGTAAACATTTTATGTTGTGAGTGGCGAGTGACATAACGAATGTTACAAGGAGTATTATGATGAATCAATAAACAAATAAATTAGAAGTGTTGACTCGAAAAGGAGGTGCCAGCATCCTATAGCAAGAAACCCGGCCGGTGACCCGGGAGGGTTCGGAGCTCTCGAGGCTGACGGCAGCAGAGTGTAAGCCGGGAGGTCATGGGGCCATGTGGGCTAGGTTGTCGGGGTCACCAAGTACGAGTCGGGGGCTGCCGATCCCGGCACATCTCCAGGCCCACACGAAAACAGGGGAGAGTGACAGAGCTAATATTTTCCCAAAATAAGTATCTGTGACTTAAATTACCCTATAAGAAAACATAAGAATCTCAAGTAGTTAGAAATTTGAAATACTCTTTCAATACCATTTCTCTATGTTCGGTTATGTATGCGCCTTATATGGGCTTTCACTATAAATTATCTTGTTAGGGAATTTATTTCAAATCAATTTTTAATGTTTGTTAAAGTTTATGTTCATATTGTGAAATAAAATA
This sequence comes from Timema shepardi, assembly GCA_902151425.1. NCBI lineage: Eukaryota > Metazoa > Arthropoda > Insecta > Phasmatodea > Timematidae > Timema > Timema shepardi. Next base: position 52,651 of record CABFVX010003017.1, on the reverse strand, counting down.
TATTATATAATATTTCTAGTGAACACTATGAAATAGTGAATGTTATTATTTATATGTGGTAAGTTTAGTAAAATACTTATTGCATTGTTGATCAACACTGATTTTAGACAATTTAATCAACATAAATCTATAAACGACTAGTAACTAATGCTATTTTTGTGATTGAACGCATTAATACAAGTTTTAAATACCTAAAGTTCAAAAAAATAGCCGAAGCTATCATTTATACATTTTAGTGAGGATAACACCATTTAGATATCATGTTCTGAAAATTGAAAAATGACACCTGGACACGGGAATTGAACCCAGGGCCTTCGGCTTAGTACGCCAATGCTCTTACCACTGAGCTGTCCAGGATTCGTTCCGTGCCCGTGGTCATTCTTCACTCTTCACTCATAGTTTAAGGCAATTAGCGAGTCGCGAGTAGCTGCGTTGTCTGATGGCTGTGATCTTATATAATCACATACTTATAAGCTGACGACTTCCGCACGTCTATCATAGACTCTGCCTTAAACTATGAGTGAAGAGTGAAGAATGACCACAGGCACGGAACAAATCCTGGATAGCTCAGTGGTAAGCGCATTGGCGTACTAAGCCGAAGGTGCCGGGTTCGATTCCCGTGTCCACATGTCATTTTTCAATTTTCAGAACATGATATCTAAACCAAAATTATTTAAAAAAAGGACAGTTTAAAAATAATGACTCTCTGATTAGACAATGCATCTTCTCTGACCCTTTGCTCGCCCCTGATGTCTTGGCACAGGATCTGGCAAGTGGCGCTGGACTAACCAGCCTTTTTTTTTTCCAACGGATGTTCCTGCGATGTCACCTCCCCCTCGCATACCTAAGCCATTACTGATATTCTATAGCATGGAAACCATTTAAATTTGGCTGGCCTTTGATTGCACACATGAGCTTACAACACACATCAGAATCATACGTATAAACAGTTTTCGCCACCACTTTACTGACTTTGTGATCAAATGATCAACAAGACAAACGCCGGTCAGTCAAATCCACTCCTGCTTTATGTGCGTTGTAATCGAGCACTACGACAGGTTTCTGCACTTCTTGTCCCCTTCTGTTTGTAAACACTTTCATATCGACGGTGTAGTGACTGCTGGTCATCCACACATCACGTTTAGCCCTCCATCTTTGTAGAAGAAGGTTGTTTTTGTCTTCTAAAAAATCTTTTGCCCCTTATTTAGTTTGACTTGCTTCATTTGAGGTGGGATATGCATGTGGTTTTTTTTACAATGGTTCCTACCATTGCAGTCTTTGCTGATTCTAGTGCCTGAGCCAAAAGAACACTAGTAAAAAAAACGATCAAGGTATACAGTGTGCCCTAACCCCGCAAATGTGTTCATGAGACGCAAAACTAATGAACTAGTACTGATGTCCTTTGAGGGGTACCTGTACATACCTCAAAATTACTAATGCACCCACTTTTAGAATCGAGTCACCATAAATAATTTCACACCATATTTATTTGGTTTTTGAGGCATATACACTTTGAATATCAATTTTCTCCTGAATGGACAGATTCCTTCATCTATAGTAACTTAAGAAGCATATAAAAGCAGCTGTCGTAATATTATGCCGCCTACAGAAGTCCCAAATCTCCGAATGTCGTAATATTAAGATGTTAACAGATAAAGTGTTAATGTGAAATTTTATATCAATTTTAACAATTTATTAAGGGACCAAATGATTATAAGTGAAGCTGCCAATATCATTTAAATCAAATAGGTCATAATTACCATAGAGTTTTAAAAATTGATTTGTACATCCATCAAGAGGAAGCACATGATGAGCCTACAAAAAACTTACAATCTCGATCCCGAGCTTTAATGACAAGCTCGGTTCTAAACTCAAAAGCTGAGTATTAACAGAGCCCCAAGACTCTGGGTTTCTGAGTTGGTTCAGTTTGTAAAGCATTTAGGTGTCTTCAGCTTTAAATGGTGATCATCATAGTGTCTTTACAGCCCAATTCTCCAACCTAGGTTTCATTCTATCTGAACTCATCAGGAAGGGGCGTGAAACTTGCGACACGACTTCCTAAAAGAGGAAACCGAAAAACACAAATGGGAGGAAAAGGAGATTGGTAAAAAAAAAAAGTTATGGGAGAAAAATAAAAATAAAAAAATACTATACTACTATTTTATATCTAAATAATTAAATAAATGGGGAATTATATTGATATTTGATACACATTGAGAATTTAATTAGCTTCCACAAGTCCACCTTCTTGTGTCTTGCATAATTATTGTTCGACATTTCCATTGTCCGCAGTTCCGCACAGTAACTGTCATTGCCCCAATAGCACTAACTATATATTGATATCACTGCCATTGTTGTAGGTCATGGACTGCAAACTGTGATCATATAGTGACTGAACTCTTGATCAAGATAAAGGGACTGCTTGTTTCATTGAACTGAATCAATCCGAACCATTTTCATCTCTAATTTGATCCGAGTTTGGATTTTACCAATATATTTTGACTTTAGGGTCATTCCATACTATTTCAACAAATTTATATTAAATTGGTTGCCACACCATTTTTTTCTTCTTTTTTTTTCTGCACAGTTGTATATACATGTTTAGAAAGTTCAAAACGAATTTTTGTTTTTTTAAATCTTAACCGATTGGGGAGGAGGGAGGTCCCTTGATGATGCTCAGAACTCCTCGATTTTTTGAAACAAAAAGTATTTGTGATAAGTGCTATAACTTTTTCTCTAATTAAGAAAAATTAAAAAAATTTGAAATCCACTGTACTCAGAAGAAAATTTTGATTGTTTTGGGTTTTTAATTTATTTTTTTAAATTCTATTGAGTGTCAACAGTTTATAAATAAAATTGTTATTTTTTCAATTTTCGAGACAAATTTTCATTAAGGCAAAACATTCAAACCACTTTTTTTTTTTTTTTGCAAAAACCATGGTACTGTAGATCTTACCTAAGGTTAAAAAACTGGAGTGTTTTGAGCCCTTCTAAGACTTAATGAATAAAAAATAAAAATTTCAGGAAAATTGTAATCTACTGCCTGATTACACAGAATTTATTAAAGAAGTAAGTAATAATACCAGCAGAGCATGATTTTTAGTTTTACTAAAGTGGCTACCCACAATCCATCACTTCGCTAACGGTGTTTCAGATGCACATAATTATGCTATAGGGAAATCCAAATAAAATATTTATTTTTACTAAGTAAACCATATTTTTTTAGCAATAATATAAAAATTTATTGGAGTTAGGATTTTGTAAGAGAAGAATCACACAAAATTCATTAGGTAGTGAGTGATGTTATATTTTCCAAAATCCAAAGAAAATTAAGTTTTACATTTCTCATTTTTTATTGATGTTTTTAATACCACAAATGTTAATAATATATAGTAATATTAATTTTTTTACTAAGACTTGTTATAGTGAGAAATAAGTGATTTAATTGTCGTTAGTGAAGTGACGTGGGCGTTAGCGAAGTGATGTTTGGGAAAACAGCATTTACATTGAAAATTTCAATTTATTAATGTGAGATAAGTGACTATCATCTCTTTCATCACCTAACTTACGTTAGCGAGGTTACGTTAGCGAGGTGATTGGCAATCAACATACTTTAGACTATTTACCTGAATTTTCGTACGTTGACTGAAAAATATTAAATAAACTCTTTAACTAATGAAATATCAAGACCTAGTAAGTACAGGATAACAACACACTACGGCTAATGGGGAACAGCGGAACATTCCGTAAGGTTTTATCGCCAAATTTAAAATATCGTGTTTCTCCAGTGTGTTACTTAGGGACAAACAAACATCGATTAAAATGTCAAAATTCATGAATAATTTATTGAAATGGATTCTTCAAACGAATATTTCATTGTGGTTATATTTTTACTCTTTTCTTTATTTTGTATAGAACTTCAAACTTCAAAATTAAGAGGTGGGGACAGATAGCGACGTGATGAAAGGGACTTTTAATAATTATTTGGTCTAATTTGTTTAAATATTACCATATTCAAATGTTTCTATCAAGTTTTATACACGTTCTACAACTAAAAAAAAATTTGTTGCTTGTTTTAAAAATAACAAAATATTTATATACAAGGCATGTTTTTTAAGTAAGTACCGTTTTGAAATTAAAAACACACAAGTGTACTTTTTTTTATATCAATTCTATTTTTACTTGAAAACCTGTACTTTAATCTACTTTTCAACATAATTTCCACCAATATCAAGGCACTTGTCGTATCGTACAACCAGCTTTTGAATTCCATCCCCATAGAAATCTGCCACCTGATTTGATAAACACTGCAACATGGCCGTCTTGAGGCCATCATCATCGTCGTGGCGCTGACCACCAAGATTTTTTTTTTTAAATGCAGGAACAAGTGGCGGTCGCTAGGCGCTAGGTCGGGAATTTACAGAAGTTATTTCCAGCCAAATGATGCGATGAGATCTTGGGTTCGATTAGCCGCATGTGGACGGGCATTTGTCATGAAGCAAAACAATCCCCTTACTCAGCATGCCGCGCGTTTTGTTTTGGATTGCACGGCGCAGTTTAGTTAAAGTCTTGTAATAGGTCTCAGAATTTATTGTGTCATCACGAGGCAACAAATCCACAAGCAACATCCCCCTTCCTTTCCCAAAATACAGTACACATAATTTTTTTGGGCCGAAATTGTTTGCTCGAGCTTCACTTTCTTGGGTGATGTTGAATGCCGCCATTCCGTGGATTGTTGTTTCGATTCCGACGTAACATGAGCCACCCATGTTTCGTCACCCGTGACAATTTGGCTTGAAAAAAATCGTCACCAAAATCACTGTATTGCTCAACGCATTGGGTTTTGTGCACCTCAGTCAAAATTTTCAGTACCCAGCATGAGCACAACTTATGATAGTTTAAGTGTTCTGTCACAATTCTATAAAGAGCACTTGTTGAAACTTGAGGAAACTCATTAGATAAAGATGGAATCGTAAAGCATCTGTTCTCTTGAACTTTTCCGTCACTTTCTACACCAAGTCTTCAGTAATAACAGAAGGTCGCCCTCTTTGTTTCTCATCAGGCACATTCGTGCGGCCATCTTTAAATGCTCTAACCCATTTTCTTACCATTCCTTCGCTGATAATATTTTCTCCCTATACTTCACTAATCTGTCGACGGATTTCAGCCGCTTTCACGTCTTTTGCACGAAGAAAACGAATAACAGAGCGTATTTCACAGTCGGCAGAATTTTCAGTCGACTGAGCCATTTTAAATACTCACAAACAGACGTAAACACAGTCGAATATTTCCGTAATGGCGTCTGTGGCTAGCCAACAGATGGAGGTAAGCAACACGCATGGGCGGAACGGCAGCCGCCGAATTTCAAAACAATGCTTACTTAAAAAACACGCCCCGTATTAGATTTGGGAGAAGGTACAGGAAAGGTGGGTAGAAACATATAAATAGGGACAAACACAATATGGCCTTTACAATGAAAAGAAGAACACAGTTCACACTTTACACTGCTGCCAATGGACAAAGAGGTAATGGCTGTTTCTTCAAGAGAATTGATCATCATCGCCCAATCCCCCAACCTAGGTTTCATTCTATCAAAACTCATCAGGGACGAGTGGGAAACGCGCAACGCAACTTCCTAAGAGAGGGAAAAAAAATTGGAAAATGGTAAAGAATGATAGGACACATAGATAGGAACATGTTAAAGGTATATCATAAAGGACAAACACAGGAAAAGGACATTGGATGCTAATATCTACTTTTAATTTTTTGATTTATACTTTCCTTTCCTTTGCTCAAATACTTGTGTCCCACCTTTATAGAAAAAAAAAATCATTGGAACATATATTCTCATATTAAACTATTTAATTTTCAAAAAACACATAATAGATTATGACTGATCAAGACAGTTTTTATCACACTCAAATATAATTTGAAAGTACATTTGCAAACTTAGAAGACTCAAAGTTTGACTTTTAATAATAATATAGTATTCTTATGCAATCAACTAGAAATTGCTGGGAGATCGAACAGTCAATTGCAATCATCTAGAAATTGATGTGAGTTCGAACAGTCAATTGCAATCAACTAGAAATTGATGGGAGATCAAACAGTCAATTGCAATCAACTAGAAATTGATGGGAGATTTGAAAAGTCAATTGCAATCATCTAGAAATTGCTGGGAGATCGAACAGTCAATTGCAATCAACTAGAAATTGATGGGAGATTGAAAAATCAATTGCAATCAACTAGAAATTGATGGGTGATCGAAAAATCAATTGCAATCAACTAGAAATTGATGGGAGATCAAACAGTCCATTGCAATCTAGAAATTGCTGGGAGATCGAACAGTCAATTTCAATCAACTAATTGCCGACCTATGGATTATCCAAACTTCAAAAAATGGGAGCGGTATCGCTATTCTAGATGGTTGTTAAAAGAGAATAATTTTCAAAAATTCTTCAAACTAGGATCACTTCAAATAGCTTCTCGTAGCATCAAATATTCTAACATTAACTGGGGGAGAATGGGGGGGGGGGGGGGGGGAAAAACCCAAATAANGGGGGCAGAAAAACCCTATAAACTTTTTTGTTGCTTCCTACGCCCCCCCCACCCTTCACCAATCTATTCACCTTTTTTACAAAAAAAAAAGTTCCATCTCTACTGTCATAAAGAAGCAATGTTATTATTTATTAGGGTTTAATGGTATTAACATGATGTTATAAACTTACAATTTTGAACCCCTTCATCCTCCAAAAAATTAAATTCTCCCCACGCTCAAGATTAAAATTGTAATTTTCATTAATCGAATTAATCACGTTCACTTAATTTTAAAACATATTTTATGAACTATTTATTTATTGCAATATTTTTATACAATTTGATATAAAAAAGGGTTGCAGTGTATTTTTATACTTCAAGATTGTATTCTTATATGCTTATTTCTAGATAATTTTGAGAAAATATATTAAAAACCAAAATATATTTATAGTTTTCATTTTGAATGTAATTTACTATCATCTTATAAATGTTTACATAACCATATATTGTTTTACAAATACACTCTTGTGGCAGTTCAGAAATTATTTAAATAAAAATAAAACTACATTTATGTCACTGCTGTCTTTATATAAGATCCATTGTAGGTAGTGAAAGTAGAATGATTATATTAAGAATTAGGAATATTTCTCTTAGAATTGCTGTATAAAGTTTAGTTGCTAAGCTAACTCCAGTATGATTAACATTTTAGTAGATATTTGTAATATTTCATTATGTTTTACTTTCTACTGCGAAAATCAATTTTCTTGCAAAAAAAAAAATATAACAGCTCCACATTTCTGGTGAAAGGTATAACTTTTTAAGGGTAAAAAAATACCAGATTTCTTTTCTAAGAATATAATAATACAACTCTTTCTAGAAAAAATATGGTATATTTCTTGATATAGTTTCCTTTAAATATGACATTATTAACAAATACACACTAACTCGATTGCATATTACACACTTGATGTAATGGGTGAATAAATCAGTATTGCATGTGTAGTAATTGGTACATTTATCTGTTCTATTTGTTTACAGGCACAGCAGTAAAGAGATTGATCTCACCAACAACATTTAATTCAGTTTTTAAATTAGCATTATTAAGTGTTGTTACTTTCGCTGCTTAGAAACATTGTAAGCACTTACGCATGGATCCAAATTTAGAAGGACAATTCCTTAATGTATTACTGTGACCTATTGGATTACATTGTGCATGTGTGTGCATGCACATTGCTTTATTACATTGTTAGAATGCATGACGGAATGCTAAGAATGCAAACCACACATCACCATTTTTTAAACTGACGAATGTGAGTGAATGCTTGGTGTAATTATAAGTGCATTTAATAGTGCCCCTGTTGGAAATTCTACGTTGTTACTAGTAGTTGTTTTATACACGCCAAGCTTAATATTTAATGTTTTGACTTGTAGAAGTATCTTGAATATTTGTAGAGAATGTGCAGGACTAAAAGCTGGAAAACTATGTTCAGCGGAAAATATTTGCAAAACTCTAAAATATACCCAATTTAGTTTTATTGATATACAAATAACTAGTTTTTTTCTACACTTTCATAGTTATTTTATTTTAATCTATAGACAAGCCATATTCAAGAAACAATTAAATATTTCTATTGTTATTGCTACAGTCAATATTGCACTGTGTAATATGTATATTTGATCTGATGTTTTAATACTTTTCTGGTATTTCATAAGTTACCAGATATATGCATGCTGTAGTATGAACTTTGCAAGTCACGCTTTCGACAAATAACAATTTTGACGGTAGAGGGAACTTTACGATCGGTTTTTATATCCCATAGAAATGTTTGGTTCTAAAGCGATTCCAGGAGGATTTCTTTAAAAAAAATATTTCGAATTCGCAAACATACATTAAATTAAATAGTTTTTAAAATAATTTTAGAATTTATTTATTCCTGAAGTATATGTAGTAAAGTATTTATAGCTAGATTTTAAAGGAATTTTAAGAGATGATTTTACAACTTTCAATTTTTTTTAATTCCTAGACATATTTTAAATGATTAGAAATCCAAAACTATTGTAAACATTTCCACAACTGTCTACAGTATACAATTCTACCTTTTGAGCTATATCAGACAGTTCTTAAAGCTTCTAGCTAATCATTACTGTTTCTCATTGCTAATTATTGTGAAACTGTGATAGCATTTACTGAGATTTAAATTATATTAAACAATTATTTTAAATTTCATAAAAACTAAAGAATACGTGTTTGTTAAATGTTTTAGCCTCCCATGCAGCAGACAAAGTTGTTACTATAGTTATTATACAAACGTAAGGTTAGGTTATCTAAATCATGATATGAGGATTTTGCAATTATTTATAATATTTATCACTTGATAAAAATAAATGCCACCAAGCGTTTTCCTCATCATACCAATGAAAAAATATATTAGCTTTCAAAGCATTTATGCAACTTATTTAATAAGGTAGATTGCATATAACTTGAACGGGTAGTCGCGGTGCTAACAAATATATATATGTAAATGATTTTGTTATTACATTTTAAAAATATGCTAATGTTTATTGTAATACACTAACATTAATTAATTAACTTTAAATAGTTTGTAAATGTCTTCAACGAAGAAGTGTTGGATGTATCTTTCCAGTTTTATTTATAAAATTAAATTTAAAACAAATAACCTTAAACTAGCTCTGATCTTTTGTTGGATTGTAAATATTAATAATAGTGTTTGTTGTTGCTTTTTTATTTTACTGACACAATACAATATCATTCATATCTCATTCAAAAGAAAATAGTTCAGTTTACTATCAAGCCTTTTCCTTACTATTCCAGTATATTTTATTATTTGTACTTAATTATTTGATTAATTTTCCTAAATATCGGTAAATAATAGTTTTGAGTCACATGTGGGAATCCTAGAAAAATTCTCAAAGATATAATTAATTTTATTCCTATTCAGCGTCAAACAAATCATAGCAAATAACGTTCCAAGATGTGCATAGTTTAGGCAAAACCCTATTTAATATCCCGTTATTTTTTCACTAGAGTAGCACACCTTCCCATAGCTTTACATATCTTAGTGTAATATTGGACAGCAACATTTAATGCTTGACGTAACTTTTTGGGCTTCAAACATAAATACGTCTTATTTTTTGTAATGTTTGTGCAGCTTTGTTACAAGAATCATTACTCTCATAACTAAATATTATATAGCATCCTATATGAACCCTTGAACGTAACAAATATGTTAGATGAAAATCTGAAGTGGTCACGGGAGGCTCTCTTACAGGGAAATGGCCACCTTACTAACTTTTCTAAAGAAAGGGACAAAGGAGGTCGAAATAAGTCGAGCCCTAATAATTATGTGATGTTAATAACAGTTTGGATTTTAGAGTATATATGTAACTAAAATAAGATAACTCTTACTTCTCTTTTCTTTTGTCGTGTGCATGTGTGGTTCCAGTTTTCATTTTGTAAAGCAAGCCATGTTTACATTAGATAATAATTGTACTTAATTATTTATTGTGGGTAAGGAATGTAAATTTCTTTAGCTATGCTCTTTTATCTTTGTTATTGTTTTAGAAAATATAATATTACTAAGTTCAGAATCAAAGAAATGTGTTTGTATTTCTCTAGAAAATATATTTCCGTGTTAATTTGTGAGAACATTCTTAAAACATTGATTGATATATGATGATACATTATACTGATGCATAATTCTATTTTTCTTCATAAACTTATAAAATTTTGTCAGGTATACATTAACTCCTTGTGCCCGACATGACCCGGCACTGTGAATGGACAAAAAGCCATATTTAAATATGGATACACATTCTTTAATCTGCAGTGCTTATTTCAAAATTTATGTATTTCATGATATAGTAAGTAGAGCATTGAAAGGTTCTGTATTTTAGCCCTGTGTATTCATTTACTTCTGAGTTTATAACAGCCATATTGTAAGTATAAAAATTCTTAAAATTAATTAAAAACATTTAGGACTATTGATTTTTTTTTATATAAATAATTTATTTAACTTATCTAGGCATTTTGAAATTCTTTGTGCGCAAATCAAAAATTCACAAGACTTTAATACCTTCAGAAATACGTGTTCATTATGTTGACCCTCACTGCGACGCAGTTGCATAATCCTATCAACTTAGACTAAAAATTGGGATGTAGGAACTAAGAGTTTGTATCATCGGCACAAGTTTTTTTTTTTCGGTGCCTTTAAAATTACTGCAGAAATGTTTGGACTTCATTGAACGGAAATAATTCAGGATAATTATGTTCACTAAACCATTTCCAGCAGTCTTCGCCATTATTATTATTACACACCATAGAGCTGGGGCCGTGATCTACCTTTACATTTATCAATGGTCCTGTGATGACCCTTCATTTTTCCACCCTACTTTTAATTATGTTTATATATATATATCTTGTATTTATTCCTTAAATTCAATATTTCCTCTAATAATCCTGTCCTTGCCCTTATAGAAAATGCGTAAAATAAATAAAATGTACACACTGTTTACCCTGAAAGGTAGCAGTCTTACCCTGACGGTTTACACTATGACCCTTGCTTACAAGCTGCACCATAGCGGAACCAAGAAGTCTTATCGTGATGTATTACGGTATGGCCTTATCTTATAAGCTGTACCATACTGGACTAAATGCGAGGAAAGCTTGACTTTTCATGACAATATAGTTTTCTTAGGCCATCAGCTGAAAATTACTGCGAGATCGACCTTTTGCCTACCCCTGCTATAGTGTTTGAAGCTTCAGCACCACATGTTGACATACTCTGAATAGCGATTTTGTCACTTTCATTACTATTCAAATCTCTAATCCAAATTTTTTATATCACCATTTTATTTCTCAAAACTAAAATCACTTGCTCTTTACTCTCGTCCCAGGTGACCTGGCGGTCCAGGGGTAAGGTGTCAGACTTCTGTGCTGGGGGCCGGGGTTCAATCCTCAGTCCCGGCACAGATCTATCTGATTACCAAACCCCTCCTTCACCTCTGACAAGACATCTTGTGAATGTGGGGAATGCCAGGCCTCCACCGTGGTTCGGATCCCACGTTAAACTGTAGGTCCTCCATTTCATCTCACAATCACCCTACCATTACACATTAGCGTAAGTGCGTAAAACCCGAACGGGTAGTAAGACGCGGTGCTAATAATAATAATAATAA
>CABFVX010003017.1:0-23168 GCA_902151425.1 Timema shepardi | reverse complement strand
AAATCATTGTCAATTAAAACTGTGCACGGCTTCTTATTTATCGCCCGTTCAGGCTATTCACATTTTTACACAATTTCTAGGGAGGATGAAGATGGAATATAGATCCACTGAACTTGTGTTAGCTTGGAGGGAGAGTGTAAAAACTATTTAAGAAGAAAAAAAATACCCCAGGTACATCCGACTGGGATTGAGGCTGATCCCGATCCATCCCTGCAACGGCAATTTGTGCGAGACAGTTTGGCCATTTTCTTTTGAAAGCATGCGTGACTAATCACTGTGATTGATAACTTTGGTGCGTGTATTGATAAAATCCTAACTAAGAAACACCAATGAGTGAAGACAGATTAAATGCTCCGGCTATGTTGCCAATAGAAATATTCATTTCAGACAAAAACCTAAGATTAGAATTTTCTTTCATGCAATAAACTTAACTGATGATACACTAATTCTTAAAGTATATTACATGTATTGTGTTCAAGATTTGTTAAGCACCTATTTGTATATTATTTTTACTGGTGTGTGCACATGCGTGTATTTCATGATGGACAAACTTCGACTTCGAACAAAGTGAGTTATGCTTATATATATAATTTACTTTTATTAACTTTATAATTTTATTACTGCAGTTTGTCAGCTAAATATAGGATGGTATAAAGTTAATATAAGGTAAACTGTTGTCTACTTTGACAATTTTTAAGAGAGTGCCCTCCCTTAAGGTTTATACATGAGCCGCCACTGGATAAAAGGCTATGTCGGCAGACTACATTCAACCTAGCGGCCTGTTTAGTAAGAATCATATTACCACTAGTAATAGGAGATATATGGTATTGTAAACCTCTTTTAACAACTAACTAACATTATTGGAAGTGTGATGGGAAAACCAGACAAGAAGTTTAACAATCATAAACATAGTTTGTTTTATTTAGGACAAAATAGAAGGTAAATACATAATTAGAGCAAAATATAACAATATGGCGTGAAGCGCTTCTCCTCTCAGATTTAAATAACTCTACTGAGATAAAGGAATTAATTGGCATTACAATATCTGAAAATAAAAAAAGGGAAACATAGTTATATTCTGGTTGTCAGTTCAACAGTAATATTAATCACCATCATGAAAATCTATGGTTCCTTTTATGGTTCCTTCGGTTATAGCATTAAATGCAAGCAACGATACTACATTACAACTCTAAGCATACATCTAAATTTAGGTAATAAAAAGATAAACATTTACGAGCCTTTAGATCTAAAGAAATCAACATAACGTTGAACCAAAACAATAGATAGAATAAGACGTTAGGCCAAGTCTCAACTCTAACACCTAAGTGCCTTGTGCTCTCACTTAAATAGATAACTAAATAATCCCATATACACTAAATACACAAACTAGAAAGGACGGGCGGTAAGCCCGAGACGCCGAGTATGCCAAAGTGTGACCGAAAATATATACATGAAATTAAATATACATTAAGTATGTATAACAAAACGAAATAGTACAATTAGAATGAATTAAAACTCGTACAAAGAGAGAGAATGCAAGCGCATTCGCATTGACCTATGCGCAACATTTCATAATTTTAAGTTTAAATATTTATAAGTCCCAAACAATAATTTAGACAAGATGTCCCCTATTATGCCGAAAATGGAATTTTGAATATTAAATAAAACACGGCCCCTAGCCACCGTCCTCACCAAGCTAAGTCGGTGGTATAATAAGCAACTATTCAAAATCGCGATCACTATATATACATTATTGTATCCACAGAGAGACGGGGCAAGGGAAGGAGGGGGTAAGACGATAGAACAAACATAACAGCAAAGAATGCGTCTGGCAGCTACTAGAATATTCCAGGTTGTCCTAGCGGCGGAAGTGATAGCTTCGTCTGGCCGCCGCGTGGAACCTCAATCGTTTCCGGCCGGCCGCGGATCGAGTCCCAAGCAGACAGTCGGTTGAAGGCTCCGCTCAGTCAGTTGTGCCAGTTGGAGAGTGGAGGTCAGAGCTCGTGCTTTGATGTTGGAGTTCGTGTTGTAGCTCATCATGGGTGTCGGTGAGTGTTGACCCATTTGATATAACGTCAACTTGTAACTCGTTACAGTATGTATGGGGAACCGAGATAGCCGTTGATCTGGCTGGGAGTCCATTGAGTGGAAACATTGCCTCTAGTAAGTGAGTAGAAAGATCATTTTCTAGGGAGTTCCAATATAAAATGTTAATCTAAGCAATGATCTTATAGGTGAGAGAAAAATATTTGTCTGCTTTTCTAAGACCCCCGCTAACTCAGATCATTCCAAAAAAAATCCCTTTTTTTTTCAATAGCATATAGAATGTAGGGATAAAATGGTATTTGAAATGTTCACAGAGTTCATTTTACAATCGGAAGTTTTACGAAAGTTTTTGTGAAATTATTAAACCACACTTGTAACTCCACTTGCAAAATTATTTTTTCTGTGTCAAACTTATTTCAAGCCAACCTTTAAATTAGGGATGATCAACAATACGGACTTACACGAGTTTCGCCAGACAGAAAATTTATTCTCAAATTAAACGAATTTTCACTAATTTTATTACTCCCTCTTTTTATATAGCTTTAATATCTAGACCTCCAAGGTCCCCATTTAATGTTTTGCAAGTTTAAATTTGGTCTTTAGTAACCAACCAGCATCATAATTGTCGGTGGTGTGATTGTTTCACAATAGATCTAGATAAATAATAATAATAATAATTAGCACCGCGTCTTACTACCCATTCGGGCTATATGCTTTAATTACTAATTACTCTAATGGATTAGGAAGGTTGAATTAGAGGAAGTGAACCTCGCATTTGCGTGGAGGGAGAGTGGAAAACCATTTAGGAAAAACCGCCCCCAGTTCACCCGACCGAGATTCGAACCTCGATCTCCTCATCCTCAGCAGTAGAGCTCAACACGAGACAAGCCCGTTAGCCAACTTCGCCACTGATGCGGGTAGATCTAGATAAAAATATATATAGTGGGACGAGAGATTGGCATTGTTGGGGAACAGCTTTAAATGTGTTATTTTTCATTTACAGATCTTTAACGTATTAGTTTATGAAAAATATATTCGGCCCTAATCTTAACATAATTTGGTTTTCGATAAAATACAAAACTCACATTTTACAAATAGTATATAGGCTACTTATTTGTGTGATTAATGCGGTGTTCAGATGGTTAAAATATAATATGTATTAATTAGCTCAACAAATAAGTGAAGTTTGCTAATGTCTTATGCCATGAGATTAAGCTGGTAAAATACAAGCATTCAATAATAATATTTGTTTTGTTTGTTTGTTTGTATGGTTTTTATTTTTCCAATTAAACATATACATAAAGACATGAATAAAAGATGAGAAACATAGAGGGACAAACATTAACACCAGCCCCGAAGGGCTCTCGAAAACGAACACGACATAGGAATACGTACAATCACAACATGAATGGTATTGGCGCCCTTGCGGGCTGATAATTGCGTTCTATAGGTTAGGGATGGGAAAATTATTTTAAAAAACCCACCCCATCGCTCATAGCAGGTCGCCAGGACCATGACAAAACGTACAACGTACAAAGGAGAGGGACAAACGGAAAACAGTGGAAGGGAGCAAGAAACGTCGGAAAACATAAAGATATATATAACATAAAGATTGTGATAGTAATGTTTCTGATGAATTATGTCCTTATTAGGTTTTGACTGTTTGAAAATGGCCAACCCACAATGACAATTGGCGGGGTTGGCGGCGGACATGTAAACACGAAACGAAGGTGTAGAACACACACACACGCGCCGGGCGGAGCGCCAGCCGGGGGGGGAGGGGTCTCGCGGAGCACCGAAGCCGAGTCCTGATGAAGCCGGCCTCAGGCCGTGGCCAGGAGCGCTCGCTCCTCAACGCCACAGACTACCTCCCGAGTCATCTGGCGGGGGGGCCCACCACACCGTCTCTGATGCGTCTGTGGACAAGTGTGGGGGGGTCGTAATCGCCGATGCCCCGTACGATCGCGTTAGGACTGGCCTGCGCACGTGAGAAGAAGTTCACTGCCAGCCCGCGGATGACCACGTCCAGGGGTCGGAGGCCAGACAAGTCTAGCAGGACTCGGGTGTGGGTGCGGGGGGGGAGTCCGAGCATCAACCTTAAACAGAGGTGATAAACCGCTCGGAGCGGGGAGAAGCGGTAGCGGGGAAGGTAAGCCCAGGCAGGCGCGGCGTAGAGAAGGAGGGACATAATACAAGCCTGGAACAGTCTTACTTTATGGCCGTGGTTCAACGGGCTGGCTGGGCGCAGGAGAGGGGCCAGTCCTAACATGACTCCCCTCGCTCTCCCTGCAGACGCTCTCAGGTTCGAGTCCCAGTTGCAGCGACGGTCCAGTGTCACACCCAGGTATTTCACCGTTTGCGACCACTGGACCGCTTCTCCCGCGACGCGGAGGGGCTGCAACGGACCCGGCCTGCGGCGGGTGAACAGAATCGCCGACGTCTTCGTACCGTTGACTGCTAGGGATTTGGAATCCAGGTAAGCGATTATCCCCCGCAATGCCATGGTGAGCTTGGCCCAGATCACCGCGGCATCGGGGGAGGTCGCCAGGACAGCGGTATCGTCGGCGTATTGGAAGAGGGAGACTCCCCGTGGGACGGGCACGTCGCGCACGAAGAGGGCGAAGAGGAGGGGGGAGAGACAGGAGCCCTGGGGGACTCCAGAGACTATGGGACGAGGGGTCGACAACTGGTGGTCCACGCCCACTCTGAAGGAGCGGTCCTGGAGGAAAGACTGAAGGAGATGAAGCAGGGGGGAGGGAACTCCGGCTTCCGCAAGCCCCGCGAGAAGTCCTCGGTGGCTAACGCTGTCGAACGCACCCTTCACGTCCAACAAGACGAAGCCGGAATGGCGACGCTCGTCGAACGCTTCCGTCACCAGGTCGACAACCTTGGCGACGGCGTGGGTGGTGGACAGGCCTTTCCGGAACCCGAACTGGTGATCCGGCAGGAGGGGGTTCACCTCCAGCCAGGCCTCCAGTCTGGACAAGATCAGTCTCTCGGCGACTTTGCCGACGCAGGAGAGTAGAGAGATAGGACGGTAGGACGTCGGATATCCGGGCGGTTTCCCGGGCTTGTGGATGGGTATGACAGTCGCCACCCGCCACTGCGCGGGAAAGTACAGCAATAGAAACATCGCGTTCAGGATGCGGAGTAGTAGGACGAAGGCTTTACGAGGGAGGTGGGCCAGGAGGAGGGGGGATATCCGGTCCAACCCGGGAGCGGACGCGGCGCGAAGCCTCGCCACGGTCCTGGTCAGCTCGGAGGGGGTTACCAGCCGCAGGTCGGGGTACGGGGGTTGACCTGCCACCGGGGGAAGGAAGTGACCCGGGGGATCCGCTTGCTCTCTCTCCGGTGATCCCGGTCGCCTCGCGAAGCTGGCCTGGAATCCTACCGCCAGAGCCTCTGAACGGTCTGTGGCGGAGGACGCCAATCCGCCCGCCACGCGGAGCTCGGGGATCAGATCCTTCTTGTGACGCATCCCCTTCAGATGGCGCCACAGAGAGAGATCTTTTGTGTCGAGAGCGGCCTCCCTCTGCCACTGTCTAAGCTTGCGCCGACAGTGAGAGCGGAGCGCGACGTATATCTCCCGGACACGGGGGAGACGACCTCTCTGCCACAGAGCGCGCGCTCTATCGCGTAGGCGCATGTCGTCTATCAGGTCGGGGGCGAGTGGGGGGCCCAACAAGGGGGTTCGGCGGATCGGAATCGACGACTCCGCCGCCGACAGGAGGGAGGCGGTGAAGAGTTGATTGAACCTGCCGGTCCAACTCCTCCACGTCGGGTATGGGGGCGGCTGGGGCCACAACGCGGTTCAACCTAGCCAGGCCAATCCGCGCGTCGATAGTTGAACAATGGCGGCGCGTCTGTCTGGAGGGGAAGAAATCGCATAACGCCGGTCACCGGATTGTGGTCGGAGGAGTGGGAGAGATGGGTGACCAGAGGTGTCAGAAACGGCCTCCTCGTGGTCAGGATCAGGTCCAGGTAACTGGGATGGTGTCGAGGGCGATCGGGCAAGTAGGTGGGCAGATGGTGCTGACTGACAGCTCACAGCTGACGGCTTTGAAAATTTACCAGACCAAATTATGTATCCCTACGCCGAACTATATGATCTGCACAAACATGTATTTAGCAGTTGTCAGTCAGCACCAAAGAAGCCATGGGTCTACTGTAGCTGTTTGTCAAATGCCAATGTAAGTGCTGACAGGGTCCATCGTCCATCGAATCATCGTGAATACCAGTGACAGAGATAAATTTGCGGTATTTTAAAATGACAGTAACTGTATTCATGTAATCAATGATCCCGTAAAATTGTAGGTTAACCCATCTGTGTTGTGAAGTCAAGACTAGAAAAGTACGTCCGGCCAGTTAGGACAAGACTGGTGAAGTACAATTCGGTCAGTGAGAATTTTTTCCTTTAGCTTGTTTAAGCACCATTCTTTTTTTTTGGACATCAACATATAAAAGTTATCTATTGCCGTAAGCTAAATATTAATTCTAAGTTTTACAAGTTTTTAACCTAAATTTTCTTATGATAATAATTTTCCTTTCTTCTAATATTGGAAATGAATAATAAAAAACATAAGTACTAAATTATTAATTACATTACTCCAATTATTTACATAAGACTTCTAACGTAGAGTCTTTTTTTCCCACTCTTGATATGGTGCTATCTGTGGGCGACCTTTTCAACTCTTACTTGGGAATAAGTGGTCACGGTGGCTCGGTGGGTCACTTTTGTCTGAGACGGTCACCTGCCTGTCTCGAGTGTAACAATTCCCTCCCACTGAATTTGACCGTCTCGGCCTTTCACTTGAGTCTTCATTGCACTTCTATTGGCACTGTCTGGAAGTCTATGAGGTTCACCGAGGTCGTCGGTAGATGGTCTCAGCTGGAGTTTAGCTCGATGGGTTTTGATCTCTTCCGCGCCGGGGTTGGCAATCTCTCGAAGCAGGTGCACGTGTTGTCCGACATGATCTCGAATGTGGTAAGGCCCCTTCCACTTGGGGCGGAAACCAGCATGAATTCTCGGCTGCGACATTAGACAGCGGGTGTGTCCTCAGAGGAACTATTGATCCTGCAGGTAAAGGTTTTCTCCTTTGTTGTGGCCTTGTCTTTAGGTATCTGGTTTAGTGCCTTTGGGCTTCCTCTCTTTGTGCTGCTAACCTTTCCCTTCGTTTAGTCCCTTGATATACTTCATTTTGGGACGTCAGGGGCTCAGCTTCATCCGCTTCCCAGTCCTCTGGGCGGCGTAGTGTTTGCCCGAAGAGGATTTCGCTGGGTGCGAGCCAGGTGGCTTCGTTCCGCCTGCTCCTGAGACAAAACAGGATTTGGGGGAAGACCCAATTTCGGTGTTCTCTGCCTTGGAGACGCGTGCGGATTCCGACCTTGAGTTCTTGGTTACGTATTTCAACTGGATTTTATCTGGGATGGTCGGCCGCAATGGTCCATCTTGTAATCTTCCAGTCTTGGCATATTTTCTTCCATCCGGAACAACGGAACTGAGGGCCGTTGTCTGTGAGGATAACCTTGGGGTATCCCCATCTGGGGATAATTTCCTTCTCCAAGACTGATTTGACCTGGGAGGTATTAGAGCTCGGAAGTGGGAAAGCTTCGGTCTATCTGGAGAAAAAGATCAGTGATGACCAGAAGGAAGGTCTTCCCTCTGGCTGACCTGGGATAGGGTCTCATGAGGTCGATGATGACTTCTCTCCATGGAGTTGTAGGATTGCGAGCCTTCTATGGGGTGCCCGTTATTCTTCCTGCGGTCTTCATGAGGGCGCGTGTATTACAGGCTCTGACATAGGTCCTGACTTCCTTTGCTACTCCTTTCCAGGAGTAGTTTTTTTAGGCTCAGTAGGGTATTTACACCCCCCACCCACCCACCCCCCGGGTGTCCTGCTTCAGGTTGATCATAGAAGTACTGCAGGATTTCCTTCCTTGTGCTTTGAGGGGCCACGATTTTCCATGATTTCTCTGGGTAATCTCTCTACAGAAATGATCAATTTTTGGTCGTGAATCTCTTGACCCAAAGTTCTTCTTGTCTGGATCTTCTCTCGGTGGGAATCTTCCGACTGGCTTCCATTTTTTGCTACCAATCTTTGGATGTGTGGGTCTGATCCTTGAGCTTTGATGATTTTCTCGCACAGGGGTTGTGGTGAGTTGATGTTTAGGAGACGTGGTGGTTCTGAGGAGTGAGGTAATGGTTCTGGGGGTGTCATTATTTCCCATCCTTGTGTGCTGGTTTCCGTTGACTCCTCACCTGGGTCCCGGGATAGGGCATCTGGAAGTTCGTTTTCCCTCCCTGGTGTGTGTTGAATTTTGAAGTCGTACTCTTGTAACATCAAGGACCATCTGGTGAGTTTGTATCTTGCGCCTTTCACCGAATTTAACCAAGTCAGACACTTGGAATCGGTGCGCAGGGTGAAGGGTCTTTACAAGAAAATGTTATATCTTCTAATAGCCCAAATGATGGTGAGACACTTGCTCGTTACTGTGATATCTTCTTTCTGCAGGAGATTATTTTGCGTTGGCCCTCAATCTCTTGGTCTAGGACGAAGCCGATTCCTGTCCTGCTCGTGTCGGTTTGGAAAAAAAAGAGAGAATGGTGTCGGGCCGAGTGCTTGTATGCTCTTGAAGGTTTCCTTTGTGTTTTCGAAGGCCTTTTGTTTTTGACTGCCCCATTTCCACTTTGGTTTGGGTCCTGCCCTTGAGGTGGGTGGACTGGTAGTATCTGGCGAGTTGGGGACGAATTCTCGCAGCCAGTTACAAGTGCCTAGGAACTGTTGGAGTTGTCGTCGCGTCTTTGGGGTTTGGTATTCTTGAATGGCCTTGATTTGTTCTGAGTCAGGGAGGTTTCCTTCGGGAGATATGAGACGACTTAAATATTAGAGAGTCATCTTTCCAAATTCGCACTTTTCCATGGAACCTGTGAGTTTGTATATTCCCAATTTTTTGAGTACTCTTTTAAGGTGTCTCAGGTGCTCTTCATATGAGTTGGAGAAGATGATAATGTCATCCATGTAGGCAAAACAGAACTTCCCCTGGAGTCCAGCCAGGACTTGTTGATTCATCATCTTCTGAAGGATGCTGGGTGCCCCTTTTAATCCAAAGAGCATGACTTTGAATTGATACATTTCTCCTCCTGGCTTGCTGAATGCAATGAGAGGTTTGCAGTTGGCATCTAAGGGAATCTGCCAGTATCCAGACTTGGAGATCTATGGTGCTAAATACCTTGGCTGGCCCAATGTCTTGAAGGATGTGTGGTATGTGGATTCGGGGACAGTTTTCCTCTTCTGTAACTTTATTGAGTAGTCAGTAGTCAATACAGAATCTGAGTTTTTTCCCAGTTATTTCTATGATGACAATGGGGGCTTGATATTGGGACGTGCTGTACTCGATAATATTGGCTTGGATCATTTCTTCTATCTGATTCACTCAATCAGCTGGTATGACATACGAGTGGTGTATGTTAAAAATGTGAGCCTTTCATAGTGCAATACAAAACTACTTTTGAAGACAATGCTCCACTCATCTCATTCAATGTAAGACAACGAATGAGGGGCAGACCTAAGAAAGTTACATTAAATGAAGCCTACATTGAGCCTCCATGGATATCTGCTGTGGAAACGAAGGATTTAATATCACTTTGTGATCTGAATGTGATACCTCGAGTGCATCGGAAATTTTTCAGGAACTTATTTGAGACAAGAAATATCAAAGACAATGATGATTCGTATTAATATATTTTCATTAACAGTGCATTAAACTTATAATTGAATAAAAAAAAAGTGAATTATTATTGAAGTGATTGTGCAACATTAGGTAAATTGAAAATTACATTAGAGAGGAAAAAAAACTTTATTATTACCATAATATTGTTTGTAAAAAAAATTATAAATTATTGAGATAACATGAATAATGTGTGATCTTTTTTCAATTCTATATAGAGATAACTTAGAAAATAGTGTATTACAAAGAAATAAAAAAAAGATTAATTATTTGATATATTATTAGCACCGCGTCTTACTACCCGTTCGGGTTGTACGCACTTACGCTAATGTGTAATGGTAGGCTGATTGTGAGATGAAATGGAGGACCTACAGTTTAACGTGGGATCCGAACCACGGTGGAGGCCTGGCATTCCCCACATTCACAAGTTGTCATTTGATATTATAAATAATAAAAGTATTTAACCATTCCCAACCAAATGTGCGTTTTAAAGAAACTTTAGCCGTTTATATATTGAATTATGAGTTAGTGTATATTATGTCTATGACCATTTGTATTGCAGAGACAATCCCAGAAGGCAGTTTGAGGACTTAGGGGAATAAAATTTATTTAAGAATGCGGGAAAAATGTTTTGTGGAAGTGAAAATTCACATTGACTTGGTATTTTTAGTGTAGTAATAGTAACACCGACATTTGGTGAAGAACATGTCTTGCTACTTATTAAAGTTACTTCTATAGTAAACCTACTGGGTTATCAACAACAAAACCAACAGTTAAGGTAAGCGGTCACTGGTTTATCATATTTCCACTATTAGTGAAGAACATAAAGAAGATTTATTCTTTCCAACCAGTCAACTTTTGTGGAGGAAGAATACACCCACAAACAAGTACAGTAGAACCTCGCTAATTCATTAACCGTGAGACAGAGTATGGCCGGAACACAAAAAAGCTCGGATTATCAGAAGAAAACTAAATATTTACAGTACTGTATCACATACATAAATAAGACAGTCTAAAATAAAATAAAACCTATACAGAAACAAATTTTTAGTGAAAAAAATCGGTAATGTTCTTTTGTTTGGTCGACGACAGTCTAGACTTAGCTGGAGTGATTCCTTCTTATCTAGTCTCTGTAGCACTTTTAATTTTTCATTTATAGGAACAGTAACGTGTTAACGTTTTACTCCTGACATACTGTACGTAATGCAAAAACTACGTACACAAAACACAATCCACACACGACGAGTAATTACCACGCACTAGGTGCTAGATGCTGGCTCACTGAGGCAGCAAAACAACTAGTAACAATGGCGTGTCAACAATGGCCGACCAGTCATCAACCAGTCGGTGCACGGATGCTCTTGAGCTGCGTCGGATCAATCGGAGCGTCGGACTAGAGATGTTCTGCTATAAGACTAAAGTACTTTACTCTGTGAAGAGTTATTCCTTATTGAAAGGAGATTAACTCGAAAAGGCTAACCATCCCGTGGTTAATAAACTTTAGGCAAAATTACAAAGGAAATCCATGTTGCATTTTATCAAGCGTCACTTTAGTATTCATCTGCGAGACTGCAAATGATTTTGTTTAAATAACACCTAGCTTGGTTTCGAAAGTTTTTACAATACCCTATTTATCAATCTTAACTAATTACTGTGCATTAACCAGAAACTTAACTAAATTGTACTCGATTAACATATTTTTATTTTATACTATTAAATAAACTTTGCTATTAGTTGCCAGGGAGACAATTTGTAAATTGCATATATGAACCATTGTTTCGTTTTAAGAGGGTACTCTAATTATATTGTGCTTTGTATCTTATTATTATTATTATTAGCACCGCGTCTTACTACCCGTCCGGGTTATACGCACTTACGCTAATGTGTAATGGTAGGGTGATTGCGAGATGAAATGAAGGACCTACAGTTTAACGTGGGATCCGAACCACGATGGAGGCCTGGCATTCCCCACATTCACAAGATGTCTTGTCAGAGGTGAAGGAAGGGCTTGGCAATCAGATAAATCTGTGCCAGGACCGAGGATTGAACCCCGGCCGCCAGCACAGAAGTTTGACACCTTACCCCTAGACCGCCAGGTCACCTTGTATCTTATTATAGTATCACGTCACATGTCTCAATTTAACACGCGTACAGTTCACTGAAGCATTCGGTTCTCAAAAAAGCCGACTATTCGTCCAATCTCGGGTTGTGTTCCCGCAATCTTTAGGTCCTATGGCACCTGTTTGTCCCGAGATCAGTGATCGTATCTACCGATGACCATTGAGTAGGGTCAACACTTTGACGGCGTCACACAATCTCTGTACACCCTAGTATCGGCCCACTCTAGGGTAGGGTGTAAGAGTAAAAAACCTAATGGTTTTTAGACATATGTAGTCCAACAAATTCCATGGGGTGTTCAGTTAATCTCATGATGTCATGATGGAGTATTTTGGACCCTCTGCACCCCCACTTTTCTACGCCCTTGACCAGAGCTAGATTATGGCTATAAGTAAGAGGGAGAGATACTTGAACATTTACAGCCGAGCAGAAATTGTCAGGACAATACAAAAACACAAGTGTAACAAAGATAAATGATTGTGTTGAAGTCACTTCTCGTTTCCTGCAGGGGGAGTTAGGTGTGATATTATCTGAATTTACGAATGTTTGTATGTATTCAAAATAATACTATTTGCACACCCTTTAAAAATAATGCAACTATATTTATCTTTGTTCCGGGTCAAAACTTTACCAAAAACAACATATGGTATACAAAATAATTTCACAAAATTGTTGATGAGTATATACAAACATGTTTTATAAAAATAAATTAAACTACAGGTGAAAAAGTTCGTTCTAGTAGGCCAAGCAAGAAAATAGGTCAGTGGCGACGCACAGAAATGTCTTATTTTTTAAATATGGTTTAAATTAGGAGGGATAGCCAGCACACTTACCTTGGTGATACTGGAGTAGAAATTGTTTAGATATAACACTAAAAAACACACAAACACATTTTTAAGGACAAGCTTTCACTGTCACAGACAGCTTCATCAGGTCAGGAGAGTAGACTGATGCTTTTGGTTGAACTGTAAGGTTGACTGTCCACAGCTGACAGTCTACTCTCCTGACCTGATGAAGCTGTCTGTGACAGTGAAAGCTTGTCCTTAAAAATGTGTTTATGTGTTTTTAGTGTTATATCTAAAACAATTTATACTCCAGTATCACCCAGGTAAGTGTGCTGGCTATCCCTCCTAATTTAAACCATGATTTAGCCTAGTGCTCTATACCACATAACCTTATTTTTTAAATATAAATTATCAAAATTAAAACTGGTTTTTTTTTCCATTGAGTATTAATACTAAGTCACATTTATAGGTCTTTATAATGATGAGGTGTATGATACATGCTAGTAATAAAGTTGAACTGCAAGTTATTTGGATAATCTCTTCTAATTCCTATGTATGTATTGAATATGGCACATATCTTCTGTTACCTGGTACTGTATGATTTGTTACACTTGCACTATATTAGCTGATAGCACTTTTACTTGGACCACCTTCTTCGTTACTTGGTAACATTTTGTCTGTATTTTCTGTTACATTAGTAATTGGATAAACTCCTTTGTTACCTGCTGGCACTTTATCTCTATCATCTGTTGCGCTTGTAATTCTATTCTCTCCTTTGTTACCTGCTGGCACTTTATCTGTATCATCTGTTGCGCTTGTAATTCTATTCTCTCCTTTGTTACCTGCTGGCACTTTATCTGTATCATCTGTTGCGCTTGTAATTCTATTCTCTCCTTTGTTACCTGCTGGCACTTTATCTCTATCATCTGTTGCGCTTGTAATTCTATTCTCTCCTTTGTTACCTGCTGGCACTTTATCTGTATCAGCTGTTACACTTGTCATTGAACAATTTATTTCGTTACTTGGTAGCACTTTATCTGAATCGTTTGTTACAATTGAGTTTGGATTATTGATATCATCAGATAATACTTTGCCCATAGTGTCTGTTATGTTAATATTCTGCTTATTATCAATGCGTCTTGAGTAAGTTTTCATCCCTCTTAAGTCATCAGGGGTAAACAAATGAGGAATAGTAATCTTACTAACATCGTCTTTGGAATCCAAGTTACTACTAGGCTCTTGAATGTCTTCGACCTCCATTTTGACCCGTACACATGATGCTAATAAATCCTGTGTATTGGACGAATGCGAACTAGTTTCAGAGACTTTAGGTATCCTAGCTTTACCTCCAGTCCCTTGAGCCCTTGTACTATGGGCATTATGCGATAATGTAGTAGAGTAATTCGTTGCCAACGCATCGTCCGACATCTTTGGTGCTCCTCGTCTACCTCTGCGACCTCTCGGACGACCCCTGCGGGTACTAGCGGATCCTCTTTTTGTGGATTTAGAAGCCCCACGGAATCCGCGAGTCTTTGATCCTCGAGAAATACCTCTTAGATATCTGACCCGCCTACTGCGTTTACCACCAAAACTGGGCAGTTTTTCCTCGAATGATTTGATGGAGTCCATGAGTTCGTAGAAAGTTCTCAGTGTGTCCTCTATGGCTAAGTTCAAGGTTTTAAACTCTGCGCAGGCAGAGGATGCCTCTCTTTCTTCTTTCATACGGCTTATCTGTAAAAGAATAAAAGAAAATGGTGACCCCCACATTCAAAAGTTTGATTAGGTGCCCTTTATTTTGCCAAGAGCATTTGGAGAAACAAATTAGTCTACAAATTAGGTTTAATCAATGGCGCCATTGGAGTGATGAAAGCTTATCATAACTGTTCAGTTGGATCAAGGTGTAATTAGTTCAAGTGTTAAGGTTATCGTAAATAACAAGGCACATTTTATATTTTAATCGTCTACCAAATTTGGGAAGTTTATTTTCATGCACCCTATACACACACATCCCTATATGTCCTGAACTCCCATTTTAAAATTTAATTTTTTTTATGATTATCACTGTGAAAGGGTAAAACCAACATTATGATAAACTTTTCATCCATGCTGGGAATCGAGCTCAGGACCCCTTAGCTCGGTAGCCAGACAAGCTACGAGCTGAGACCGCATTCAAACGTTGTTGACAATTTATTTATTTTTGATTAAAAAAATACGTGTATTTTTGACTATGTAAACTGTTTAACAAATCTTACATCTGTTTCCAATATGTTGGCATTGGTCTATTAAAGGTGGACATTCAGGTTCAATTAAGTTATCAGAACTTATATATTATTTTAACCTCTGGTGCGATATGCAGAGTTAATAAGTGGCTTATATATGTTTACTATTTTGGTTATATCTTATGTCATGTCTTTACTTCATACCTGGCAGTCTAGGGGTAAGGTGTCAGACTTCTGTGCTGGCGGCCGGGGTTCAATCCTCGGTCCCGGCACAGATTTATCTGATTACCAAACCCTTCATTCACCTCTGACAAGACATCTTGTGAATGTGGGGAATGCCAGGCCTCCACCGTGGTTCGGATTCCACGTTAAACTGTAGGTCCTTCATTTCATCTCACAATCACCCTACCATTACACATTAGCGTAAGTGTGTACAACCCGAACGGGTGATAATAATACTTCATACCTTTATAGGTATCTGATATTTCTTTGTTGCGGCCCGGAGAGTGATGTCTGTCTTCTCACATTGAAGCTTGAAGTCATAGAAGCTCCCCACCAACATGGCACAATCCACGCAAACAACTTTGGAAAAACCATCATTTTCCTCCACCTGAAATTATTTAAGTTTGTTAAAGTAATAATATTTAATATTTTAGCACCGCGTCTTACTACCCGTTCGGGTTATACGCTTTAAGTACTAATTAGTCTAATGATTTAAAACAGTTAGTTTTAGTTTAAAAAAACAATACTATTGTTATGACCCCTGAAAAATAAACAACTGGCGCAAAAAGTCGAGTCTGTAACTATTCTTTATATAATAATTGCGTCCAAGGCTTTATTACCTTTTGAGAGCATAAAAAACTATATTTAATCTATAAGAGCCATTATTTTAAATGTTAAGTGGTGAGAACATATCTTTGCCATTACCCTGAGTGATGGCATGGTATAAATAATTTTTAAAGCCAGGTGGTTTTCTTCTGTGGCGTCATCAAAGATAGGTTCACTGCCTTCGTTGTACATGCAGAGGCGGCAATTGGTTTTCTCTGGCTCCGATTCCTCAGACCTACACAACGGGAGAACATTCAAAATATATTAGACTATTTCACTATTTTATATATATATATATATCCATTACTGTTTCCAGCCTGTAGCCTAGGTCAGTTTTTTATTCAAGCCGTATATTTTCCACTACCGACTGGTTAGGCCTCTCATAACTTCATATGCCTTATAATCTAACTTAAGACTAAGACAAGCCCAACATCCAGTCCCTGGCCGTTAATTTATCAATGTGAAAGCGTAAAATTATATTTTAACCAACGATAAATTTTCGCCCATGCCGGTAATCAAAGCCAGGACCCCTAAGCTTGTCGCCACGTACACTGACCACTACACCACGAGGTCGGCTAATAGAGGAAGTGAAGGAGAAAAACTTGTAATTATTTTCTCTGTGGATGAAGCATACATTTATGTAAGTTTATCACTTTGGGTTTATTTTTCTGTCTGACCAGTAGGTTTGGGGAGTCCACCCTGACACTTCTACACTCCTTACGTCGCATTTAAAACCCTTGTAATATTTTATAGTTGACATTTTGTTATTTGCTCAATGTAAGAAATCATTTTTAAAATCTTACGATGTAGAGTCCTCCTGTTGTGGTTCCTCCGAGATGTCGGGGAGTGTGACCTCTTCAAAGTGAACCTCTGGCTCACAGTCAACTGGCTCAGATCTATAAACAACATCAAAAAACTATTCTTGGAAACGTTTAAGGTTAAGTATTATTATTATTATTATTATTATTAGCACCGCGTCTTACTACTCGTTTGGGTTATACGCACTTACGCTAATGTGTAATGGTAGGGTGATGTGAGATGAAATGGAGGACCTACAGTTTAACATGGGATTCGAACCACGGTGGAGGTCTGGCATTCCCCACATTCACAAGATGTCTTGTCAGAGGTGAAGGAAGGGTTTGGTAATCAGATAAATCTGTGCCGGGACCTGGGATCGAACCCCGGCCGCTAGCATAGAAGTCTGACACCTTACCCCTAGACCGCCAGGTCACCCTTTATATAAAAATTGTGTAATTAAATAGATATACAAGCGGCACATCTTTTCTCACTTTTTTTTAGGCTTGAATTTTGTTTGGCTTGTTGTGATACGAGTAGACTATACAGTGTACCAGTCCATGTGCCACTGCTTATGGACGATTAGAAACGGTGTTGAAAGGGGTGCCTGCAGGCATGTAGATGGGTCATGTTTGAATAATAAACCATTTGCATTTAATCTACAGAGTTCTAGTAAGTTCTGGTACAAATGTAACACTCAATATTGTATTTAGAACATGTGTTCATAAAAAAAAGACCTTCTTGTCAGTTATGCTTCTTTATCAGCGTTCTTTCTGCCCTCGTTCGGCTTTAAGGCACGTGGGGGGGAAAAGGGTGAGGCAGAATGGAGTGGGGTGGAGGAGAGGGAGTTAATAGAAGATAGGGAGGAAAGTGGCACCTTTGGAAGGATCTGGGTTCAATCTCTTCCAAGGCCAGTAATCTAGAAATCGACAGAAAGATCCCAGTCTGGTCCGGTGATCACAAGAGTAGAGATGATAGCGGAACTGTTTGAAAAGTATTCATAAATAAGATGTGACGTGGTGTGTAATTCTCGTGTACAGGAACTGGTGCTATGCAACATGAGTCACGAGTTCTTTCTTTCTCTAACAAGATTGTTTAGGCGTGAGTAAAGGGAAGAAAGAGTGGGGAATGAGAATAGAAAGGTTGGCAAGTGAGACAGTTGATTTAACGAAAGAGAATTGGTATTGCAATGGTTTTTTTTTTAATAAATCTGCAAAGTAATTTTTTTTTAAATTCATTTAAAGTATAAGCAAGTAAAATGTTTAGCTACACTTCATGGAAAAGATACCCCCTACCCCATAAGCGTCCATAGTTTATGGACAGCCCCTAATCTGAATCTTGGTGTTTACATAAGTTGCACACCCCATTAGCCCTGAGCTGTAACAAACTTACCTCGAGAGATTACAGCAGGGGCCTATGCCCTTATCTTCTATGTTGTGAAGTGCAATCTGTGAAAGTAACCTTTCAAAGTAAATGGGATATGCGACAGGTCTGTTTGAAACAGACAATCGAGATGAAAGGAGAACATTTCATCCGTGTTGTGGCATCGATTAAACATGAAATAATACGCAGCCAAGATGTTGTAAATATTTCTCGAGATAGTTTAACTAACATTTTGAGCAATTTGGCAAAATGAATTTAATATCATTGCTACATCTACAATGTAACATGCCCTACACCTAGGGCGAAAATTGCTACAATTCGACGTATGCCCCTCTGTGGGTATGCCTATAGTAGCACTTTGATGTATTGGCCTCTCAGTTGAGATGAGAGACAGTGGCTCTCTTCTCGGGAACCGCTACGATGATCTCCTTGGCTTGTGTCCCACAATAAGCTAGCATGGGTACCGTAAATGTCGATGCACGATACTTCATAACGTAGATATTGAAACCTTTTCTTTAATAACTAACTGGACACACTCGGTTTGATTTATAAACGTGTGACTTGTTAACAGTTCTAATATCAGCGTGCGTGCCACACAGGTCCTATTGTCTACACGGACATGGAGTGTTCTCAGGGTATTCGCCTCACAGGGAAACCCCTTTCCACTTCTCTGCTTGTGCCAGAGACCTCTACTATTTTAAATGGTAATTTGGAACTAGCATTAGAATGTCGTTTAGATCTCAGATATCTGATTGATTGGACAGTGTTATCACACGAATCATGAGGAATACCTGGGGATCGTTTAGAACAGAAACTAACAGCGAGCTCGGTTTTTTCCTTGTGTTCACCGTCCAATTCAATCAGCAAACACATTTAATACAAAATAATTATATTAACTTTTTAAAGTGCCTGAAAGGCTTAAAATATGCTAAAATGAAAAAAAAATAATAATCAAAACAATATTATTAAGAAAGATAAAACCCAAATTTAAAATTGTAAATGCTAACGTTCGAAACTGCAGTCTCATCCTCGGATAAAGGAAATACACCAACAGTAATTAACACAGAAACAGATTAACGAAAATAGGACATACCTTATCCATGCACTTGAAACAAAATAAGAGCTTACCACTGCGGACATTACAATATAACGGTATGAATAATTTTAGCAGTGGCTTATTGGGATTCAAGCAGGTTGTCTCAATATAATAGCTAATATTTTCCCAACAGTTGTGCCAATATTGTAACATATTTACACAATATTAAGGTTTTTAAGAAATTGATACCTTCTTAGCTGCATAGATTGTATTTGTACAACACCTTTGAAAATACATATTTGTTATTATTCAGATGATATACTTTCTTGTAAAATATATTTTGCAGGTTGAAGACACTTACTTTACTATTTCTACAGTCATGTCCAGCGAGTCCAAAAGAGTAGGTACAACTTCAACTTCATCTGGAGGCACACCAACTTCCAATCTAGGCCTACAAACATGTGTAAACAAACAAATGACAGACAAGGTGTGAGTCTAAGCACCTCGAGCAATTTCATTGTTTATATTAATACTCAAAACAAAGTAAAAATGTGTTTTTTTTTCATCATATTTATTTAAAACATTAGATACTCTATATGTTAATATTTTGACTCAACAACTAGAGGTGACCACAAAGACAAGGTGTCCCCAAACTCTCAGAAAAATAAATTTCCTGACCTTTCCTCAATTCAACCACACAACAGCTTGACCCTTTCGTTATATTGGAAATAGTCCGGTTCTTGTGATCTACAGTAGCCCCATGGCTTCTTTGGTGCTGACTGACAGCTCACAGCTTACTTCTGACAGTCAACATTTAGGTATATACAGTAGCCCCNATGGCTTCTTTGGTGCTGACTGACAGCTCACAGCTTACTTCTGACAGTCAACATTTAGGTATATACAGTAGCCCCGTGGCTTCTTTGGTGCTTACTGACAGCTCACGGCTGACTTCTGTCAGTCAACATTTAGGTATACACCTAAATTTTTACTCTTAGAAGCGACAGCTGATAAAAACATGTTTTTTGCAGATCATATGGTTCAGCGTAGGGATACATAATTTGGTCTGGTAACTTTTCAAAGTCATCAACTGTCAGTTGTGAGCTGTCAGTCATCACCAAAGAAGCCATGGGGCCACTGTAGCTCAAACAAATGACGCCCATTCTTGTCGTATTCGATTTCCTGTTAGTTGTTTTTTAATCACCTCACTTTTCTCAATCAATGCAAGTATCAAGTAAAGTCTAAACTCATTTTTATATCAATCACTTCAGTGGGTGAGGCAGTGTCTAATGAGTTATACTTACAGTAGTCCCATGGTTTCTTTGGTGCTAACTGACAGCTTTAAAAAGTTACCAGACAAAACTACGTATCCCTACGCCGAAACAGATGATCTGCAAAAACATGTGTTTAGCAGCTGTCACTTTTGACAGTCAATCATTTAGGTATATACCTAAATGTTGACTGTCAGAAGTCAGTTGTGAGCTGTCAGTCAGCACCAAAGAAGTCATGGGGCTAGTGTATGTTTGCTTGAAATGTCACTAACAAGTGCAGCATATTTCTTGACATTGTCATCAGTAAAAAAAAACATATTTCTATTCATATAACTTTCAAATGTGCATAACATTTAAAATATGTTGAGTTTTAAATCAAGAGCTCATATCAGAAATATGACGACAGGACTTACCTTTTTTGGGGCGGTTCAACAGCAGCCTCGGCAGTAGAAGTAGAGGGTGATGTCTCTGAAGTTAGTGGTTCTGAAGTTTCAGCGCTACAGGTAGAAGGTAAATCATCATTCTTCGGTTTGTTAAGACCCCTAGAACAACAAGATAAGTCATTAATTACTAGGAAAATTATTATTATTATTATTAGGAAAAGAACAGGAATAATAATATTTAGCACCACGTCTTACTACCCGTTCGGTTATACGCTTTGAGTACTAATTACCCTAATTGATTAGGAATTGGGAAGGTTGAATTAGAGGAAGTGAACCCGCATTTGCGTGGAGATAAAGTGGAAAACCATTTAGTGAACCCCCCCCCCAGTTCACCCGACCGAGATTCGAACCTCGATCTCCCCGTCCTCGGAAGTCGAGCTCAACACGACAAGCGTGTTAGCCAACCATGCCACTGAGGCGGGTAGGAAAAGGAACCTTTAATAAAACACCCGAGTATTAATTCATCTGCATCACAAAACAACAAATGGTGATATGTCCAAAGAATTTGTCCTGATACTAGAATCAAATTCAATTAAGTGAAAAATGTCAGACTGGACATAGGAATCGGACCCAGGACCTTTAGATTTGTGTACCATCGCTAATGACACCCAAAGCCAAAGGTCCTAGCGTTTGGTCATAGTAACAATGTCGAGAATAGTGAAGTGTAAAATAAGTCATAATATCACAGAGCAGTAGAATAATAAGTCAAATTATTATTATTATTAGCACCGCGTCTTACTACCCGTTCGGGTTATAACCACTTACGCTAATGTGTAATGTTAGGGTGATTGTGAGATGAAATGGAGGACCTACAGTTTAACGTGGGATCCGAACCACAGTGGAGGCCTGGCATTCCCCACATTCACAAGATGTCTTGTCAGAGGTGAAGGAAGGGTTTGGTAATCAGATAAATCTGTGTCGAGACCGAGGATTGAACCCCGGCCGCCAAGCACAGAAGTCTGACACCTTACCCCTAGACCGCCAGGTCACCGAATAAGTCAAACAAATTACATTAAGAACATGGGTCTTTCTATCTTGTAGATTTCCAAAATATGTCACTTAAAGCCAATTCACAAAGTATGTCAAAAACAGTGGGCGAAACAATCTTAGAGAGACTTTAAAATAAAACTGTTACCGAAATAGTAATAAAATGGTTTGGTACTAACAAAGATTATAATTTATAAACAACATAATGAACACTAAAAATGTGATTTCCAACAAGTCGTTTTGATTTGAATCCTCAACTCATCTTAGCATTAAATCTTGCATTGACTTTCTTCCATCTAATTGTCACAGAGAAAGTAGACTGATAGTCTAATAATGCAGAGCAGAGTAATTAAAGGGAATTGACAGGTTTGTACATAACTCATGTGCTCAGTTTGAATTTGAGATTCTGGAGTTTAGTCATTTAGGTGGCATAAATCTGCAGAACCTGATACAATTAATTATTTACAAGCTACAATACATAGACATAGTATAGTACAAGCATATAAAGCAGATTAATAATATTATTTGAGATCAAAGACATATTATTACAATGGATAACATCAAAGTTTGACGTCCAACAAATACAGCCAATTGATGGTGTTTGATTGGACAGTCATGTTTGATGTGATACAACAATAACTCTTCCAAAGCACTGCAATCATAGTCTGGAGTACTAGCTCAACAAGGGCTATGGAGTACTAGCTCAACAAGGACTATGAAGTACTAGCTCAACAAAGGCTATGGAGTACTAGCTCAACAAGGGCTATGGAATACTAGCTCAACAAGGGATATGGAGTACTAGCTCAACAAGGGATATGGAGTACTAGCTCAACAAGGACTATGAAGTACTAGCTCAACAAGGAATATGGAGTACTAGCTCAACAAGGGATATGGAGTACTAGCTCAACAAGGACTATGAAGTACTAGCTCAACAAGGACTATGAAGTACTAGCTCAACAAGGGATATGGAGTACTAGCTCAACAAGGGATGTGGAGTACTAGCTCAACAAGGGATATGAAGTACTAGCTCAACAAGGGCTATGGAGTACTAGCTCAACAAGGGCTATGGAATACTAGCTCAACAAGGTCTATGGAGTACTAGCTCAGCAAGGACTATGAAGTACTAGCTCAACAAGGACTATGGAGTACTAGCTCAACAAGGGCTATGGAATACTAGCTCAACAAGGGATATGGAGTACTAGCTCAACAAGGACTATAGAGTACTAGCTCAACAAGGACTATGAAGTACTAGCTCAACAAGGGATATGGAGAACTAGCTCATCAAAGGATATGGAGTACTAGCTCAACAAGGGCTAGGGAGTACTAGGTCAACAAGGGATATGAAGTACTAGCTCAACAAGGGCTATGGAGTACTAGCTCAACAAGGGCTATGGAATACTAGCTCAACAAGGGATATGGAGTACTAGCACAACAAGGGCTATGGAATACTAGCTCAACAAGGGATATGGAGTACTAGCTCAACAAGGACTATGAAGTACTAGCTCAACAAGGACTATGAAGTACTAGCTCAA
>CABFVX010003016.1:75164-96785 GCA_902151425.1 Timema shepardi | reverse complement strand
TCAACATAATACAACACCAGCTAGAGGTTCAAAACGATGAATAAAAACTCCAACACCACCTCTATCCTACCAATTAATTAATTAATTAACAATCATTAATAATTAATCAGCATGAACCAACATGTCAGAGTTGGTTGGCCTGGGGAGGTGGTAGGGGAAAGGAAAGTAGGTCACGGGGTGGGGGGGAAGGAGACTATTTATAGTACAGGAATAACGGTACCTCAAATGACCTGAAATGAGGTCAAAGGTCAAGTTGGAGCCATCCTACCCCCCCACTTCTGTGGTGTAATAAGTGACCATATACCACCAACGCACCACTATATATAAGAAGTTAAAGTTGACAGAGAGGGGGAGGGACGCGAGGAAAGGGAAGGAAGGAGAAGCGTAAGAACGTGGTGACGAGATAGTGCGAGCAACGTGTAGAATATCCTAGAAGCTTGACGTGGCCGGAAGAAGCAACTATCTTCCTTTGTTTCCCACCAGTCTCGGGTTTGACGCTAGGTGGCGCCTGTCGAATGCTCCGTCAGTCTGTCGGGTGGTTGTTTGGAGTGAGGTTGTCGGTGCTTGTGCCATGCGTCGTCGCTCGTCTTGGAAGTTCGGTGAGTGTCCCCCATTTGATTAAGCCATAACTCGTAAGTTGTTACATCTGTCTTGTAACTTGTTACACACTCTCCCTCTATTTAGTTACGGCCACAATAGATTAAAAAAAGAGGAGGGTGATCTCCAAAAGAAATAATTATATATAATATAAAAGTAAAACATTTGAAGGTTAAAAAACTATTTGAATTTTATTCAAATTAACAAACAGTATTAAAAGAACAAGTTGCATGGCCTTACAGGTCTTAATGAAGGGTGTTGAAAAACAAATAAATCTTAGCAATTTATTTCATTCGAAGTGCTTTGTAAAGTTAAAAATATTTAACTTGTCTAGAAGAGACTAATGAAATAAACAAAATAGTTGATATTATTTAAAGAAACTTTTCTAAATGATATACATGCTTCTAATTCACCACAGTAAATTAAGATCAAATAAAATCAAAAGGATCAAAAGCTTAAATTACTAAATATTACAAAAATTACAAAGAACTTAAAGAGCTTCTATTAAAAGTATTATAACCCGTCAGATTCACACCAGTGAATACAAACAAAACAGTTTTAAATTTACGGAATACATTTAAATTTAAATCTCACCCCAATTATACACAATCACAAAGAGCTTAATGAGCCTCTTTTAAATAGTTCCCAACACGTCAGATTCACGCCAGTGAATAAATACAAAATAGTTTTAAATTCATGAAATAAATTTAAATCTAAATATCTCACCAGATATTTACGTTAAAGCACAAAGATTTAACTTCCCAACTAAACTCAAACATTCTCGGGACAATTACCCTAATCACTTTTAAAGAATTAAGCAAAATTTCCACATTTAAATATTTAATGTAAAACTAGAAAAATTTACGTTACAAAACTTGTAATTTTGAATAAATTAATGAGCGAATATTAATGTAAAAACCATATTAAACAACGAACATAAGTTACTTTAACATTAACTTCAAAGCAAATAAGTCTTCAAAATAACCAACAACAAAATATTATCAATTTAAGGAATTTAAATTACTGATAACCCCAAAAGAAAAAATTTAATATTTAACCTAAATATTGCAAGACATAAAAAGAACCAATAAATGTGGATATCTCTATAAACCAAGAAAATACGATAATAACGCTCAAGTGGCAACAGGAAGTATTAAGAGCTCCATAAGAGAATTTACGTTTAGGATTAAAGTTTTTAGCAAAACATTACCGATGCCTACACTGACAGATTTCCATAACAAAATAAACCAAAGTATTTCATAAATTCAAACCTATCGCAGCAATTTATATTTTATAGATTTAAACAAAGCCATCCTGGCTAGATAACGTCTGTGGAAAAAACTTTATCTATAATTCTCCTAAGGTTGTATAAAAAGTACATATTTTTTGTATTTAGCTCAGTTGTATGAGAAACCTTATCTCAGGACCACTGGGTTTAAACACATAATTAGGAAATCCCTTCTCTTTGCCTGTCTGGTTGCCGTAGCAATATTACATGATACAACAAGAAGCTGGTTGATAATGCTTGGGGTAAAATACATAAGAAATGCACTTACACCTTATTTTATATAATATTGTAATGTAACAAAATTAATAGTTATCATTAAATAAATAAACTATTTTGTTATTTGTTTGGTCTTTTATGTACTCTGAGTTTTAAAAGTCTTATCAAATCCAGCCTATGGAGCTCCGTTAATTTACATATCTAAGGTAACATAATTTTCTTGAAACAAAGTTAAAATTTTTGTGATTGTAAATTTTATATTAATATGTATAAACTTTGTTTTGTTAGCAAGGTATTGATTACTATACCATAATTTCAATTGAAATTAATAAGTAACCTTGCTGCGCATAGTTCAATTTTCCTTTTTGTAAGTTATCTTAAGATATAGTCACTAAGTTACTGATTAAAATTGTAGCAACAAAACAAAAAAAATTGGAACCTTCTCACCCATAGCCATTCTGTAGTTGAAAACTACATATTTTTTTATTTAATTAAAGATATGAATAAACTTCTCACTTCCTCTCCAAGTTGAATTCAACACTCTTGTGTAAATCTTTTATAGTTCAAAATTGTAATAACTTGCAATACTATGTCCCTTTTTGCCTCTTGATTGGGAACTTAAACATCCCAGCTTTATTACCATTTTAAAAACGACGCCAAACATCAAACAAAAACTAATCGTCCCCTTCAATTCTTAAAACCAATAAACAAACAAAAAACTTTCCAAATACACACCAAAGGGTGATACTATTTAGAACTAGGAATATTGCTAGAATAGTGACGTATGGATGAGAGATTGAGTAAAATGAAATGGTAAAGAGAAATACTTTAATGAATCAACGAATATTTGGAGTAAAATAGAATCTGGCTGAAATTGTCTTCATTTAAAATTCGTTTAAATAAAAACCCTGCTGCAACGATATTCAAGTAGTTCATTAAATAGCTGCCTAGCTAGGCTTCTATCAGCGCGCATTTAGTTGCAAAGTTAGATAACTATTGCGGGTTAGTCCAACTAATGTCCAAAATAAGCGCTAGCAATTATTACTTGTAATGATTCTCCGTGGACTTGAAACTGTTGAGGCAGTATAGTAGTCTGTGAATGCAGCTATTAAACAAGTGTTTTTGTGAAATTCAGAGGAAAACTATGACAAGAAGAAACAAGTAAATGTTTTTTTTAATTGTCACACGCGATATTGTTTGCTGATGCTTGATGCTTGATTATTAACATAGGGTTATTATGTCTTCTATCATTAAAATATGTATCCAAAAAAGTTTTTCCGAGCGCCAAAGGCAGTTTTATCCCAATTAACATCAAATAATTTAGGTAGATTTACTGAATAAAATAAAATAGTGATAAATATTAAGCCAGCTATACAAAAATAGTCAAACTCTTACACGTCCTAGTAATCAACAGGACTTCTTGTGGAAGTGGCCAAAGTAATAGTCCATGATATTGGCTGTGTTCTCTTGTTATATATGTCTAGTTGCCGTGTGGGAAGGTGGGAGTTCTCCTTAATAATTACACCATCTACAAACATCTGGTGGAAAGGAGTCTATGCTTTGATCACGTAGGTCGGGTTCTTGTTGTCTTGAACATCTGCTACTGCTTTTGATTCACAAGACGAGCAGGTGTAGAGCTATGCTTGTTAGGTCACGTACGCCAACCCAGGTGTCCAAACATATGAGTTCAGTACTGGCCAATCAGAGCATTGCCGGCTTTCTTCGCCGGAACATCAGGGGGCTGCACAATTTGTATCGTGTTTTGGACGTCTCTTCGTTCTAGTATTCGTGGTGAGCAGGCTGGACTTGCGCGTCGGTTTACTTCAGGCAGATATACGCGTGAGTAGAAACCTATTTTAAACATAGTAAAATCGTGATGTTTGATAATGCTAGAAGTCAATGAGTATAAGATTATTTGGGGTAATATTTTAAGCTGGCAGGTTCTATTGTTATTTCTATTGCAGGATATTTATGAATATTAGCTTGTTTTGGGGCGGGGCATTGTCATATTACCAGTCCACGCTAATGTTACAGAAACAGCTCGCAAATAGTCACACGTTCCCATGTTGGGCCCAACCAGCAACAATTATGCTCAACCATTCCATGCTGTTTCGGTATTTCATACGTTGACGAGGTCCCTGCCCACTGATGTATTGCTCAATTCGCATCTCATTGAGAGACTGCTCCAACTTGATTGCTGAGACGAATTTCCAAATATGGGGATGGCTTGCAGAGATATGTTGTTGGAAATCTCTGTGCCATCCTTCTATATTGTTGTTTGTCTTGGGTAGTCCCAAAAGAACACTATCATGACAGTTCCAAATTTTGTGTGCGTAAACTGGAGGGGTGTGGCCCAAACGACAATCTGGATGACCAATCCACACATCTTCAAAATAATCTATAATGGGTTGTGCTTCTTGGGGCAATATATTGATAGTCCACCAGGAATCGAAAGTGCCCACGACTTCTTCAGTAGAAACAAACGCAAGAGCGGGTATAATGCGAATATTTAATGAAAAATCAGCATCATGCTCATAATGTTGTTTCAAACCATTTGTTTAAATTTTATGAAAAATACATTAGCAAAAATGGAAGAAACGGCCACGATGATTTTTAAGAGGATAGTCATCCTTCACTGCATTTATCATTGACATATTAAATTCAGTCATGAAGATACGGGAGTTAGAAGCTGGATTTAGCTCCTTCACCTTTCTTAAAATACGAGAGTAAGTTCTTTGTCTCTTGTCTGCTAGACGTGCATACACAAGTGGGATGGAGTTATTTGCTCCAAATCCGTGAATAGTATACAACTGCTCAAATATGGGTGGAACAGTCTTAAAGGTGCCGTCAGCATACCAATTCTTGAAACGTCCAAGAATCTGTAAGTTTCTTTTAGTAGAAAATATAAATATATGATCATCTTGAGGTCCTGAGTCATACATTAAAAACTCTTCTCCATTTACAATTTAGCTTGTATTCATAAGGAAACACAATGTCGCGACGGAAACTAGGAACAGCTGGTCCAGTATTTACTTTCATTTGAATATTTCTTATTGTTAGTTTCATATTCGGCACACAGGGTAGTTTTGCAACGATGCTGTAACGAGTGAGACCATGCTCGAGCCAGCCTCGAACAATCACCAGGCTTGGACCACCCCTCATAGAAAGGAGGTAAGGGACATTCCAATGGGCTGAGCTTAGGGCTAAACCAGACAGGTATGACAAGAGCCAGTCGAGCAACGAAGCTGAGAGTGTCAACAATAGAGTGCGTGTTTTCGCATTGTAATGGACGTGTGCGACGGACTAAAGACTTGTGTATTTAATAGACTTATTAACCCAGGTTCCTCACCAGTTACAGTCAAATGACTTGGGGAGAGCTAATCGTATTTATAATCACATTGAAACAGTTAGTGCTATTCCTGTCAGGCAGCCGCCAAGACGTATCCCAATACATCGGTGGTGGGAAGCGAGCCGGGTAGTTGAAGACATGATCTCGGATGATATTATGCAACCGTCATCATCTCCATGGAGTTCTTCCATTGTCCTTGTGCAAAAAAAGGATGTAACAAAAAGATTTTGCGTGGACTACAGGAAACTAAACGCAGTAACACAAAAGGATGCTTACCCTCTTCCAAAGATCAACGATCTCCTGGATTCACTATAAGGTGCAACATCGTTCAGTACCCTGGATATGGCATCAGGGTACTGGCAATGTGAATTGGCCCCCGAGAATCACCCAAAGACCGCATTTTAAAATGGGAAAGGGGGCTATATGAATTAAAAGTCCTACCCTACGGTGTGTGAAATGGGCCTAGCACTTTCCAACGTCTAATGGACTTAATTTTAGCTGGGTTGCAGTGGAAGTCTACACTGATTTATCTAGATGACGTAATAGCTTATGGGAAAATATTCAATGAACATTTACTTCAACTTCAAGAAATTTTCTTACGTTTGCGAGAAGTAGGGCTAAAACTAAAGCCTTCAAAGTGTCAGCTCATGCAGACTCAAGTCAATTTCTTGGAACATAGCATCTCAGGACGGGGAATTTCAACAGGCCCACAGAAGGCACGTGCTGCTGAGGAGTGACCGGCACCAAAAAACATAGAGGAACTTCAGGCATTTCTAGGAACTGCTTCATATTACCGCAGATTCATTAAAAGTTTCACAAACGTGGCTGCGCCTCTTTACGAGCTTACACAAAAAGGTGAACGGTTTACCTGGGATCAAAACTGTGAAACAGTTTTCAAAGATCTAAAGAAACGTCTTACTTCCAGTCCTGTTATTGCATTTCCTTCGCCTGAAGATAACCTTATTCTAGATACAGATGCAAGCAATATAGGTATAGGTGCTGTATTGAGCATTAAATGTGATGGCGAAGAGAAGGTAGTAGCCTATATGAGTCGCACATTGACAAAGGCAGAGCGACATTATTGTGTGACAAGAAAGGAAATGTTGGCTCTAGTTGTTGCCACCAGACATTTTCGGCACAATTTATACGGCAAGTCATTTATTGTCAGAACAGACCACAGCTCCTTACGCTGCCTTCAATCTTTCAAAGAGCCAAAAGGGCTGGCTGGAACAACTTGCTGAGCTGGAGTTCACAGTGCAACACCGAGGTGGCAAGTCCCATGGGAATGCTGATGGGCTATCTCGGCGGCCATGCCAACAATGTGGAAGAGACAGTGCGAAGGAAGATGCATTTGAAGCGCCTAACAATTTTAAGGGAAGTTTAAGTAAAGTGCTGGATGTGAGTTTTCTTGCAATCGACAGCTTAGGTTGGTCGCTAGAAGAAATACAGAAGAAACAGGAAAAAGACCCTGTAGTTAAACATGCAGTGCAGTGGTGTAAAGCGAGAGAACAACCACCCCAAGACACAATCGTGCAAGAAAGTCGTCAGGTGTTAAGACTATGGGAGCAATGGGATAGTTTGACACTAAGGGACGGCTTGGTGTATCGACAGGGGGAGGGAGATATTAGGAACAACAGTCTTCAGCTACTTCTACCGCGAGACCTAAAAATAGAAGTCATGGAGGCACTCCATAGTTCACCAACAGGAGGTCATCTGGGATTTAAGAAAACGTTAGAGAAAGTTCGGGAGTGGTTCTATTGGCCTTGGCATCTGGAAGATGTGAGGGTGTGGTGCAAAGCCTTCCATGATTGTGCACGTAGGAAATCCCCAAATATGTCTGCAAGAGCACCACTCATCAATCGTCGACCAGGTTACCCATTACAACGGATCTCTGTAGACATCTTGGGCCCAGTACCTGAGACCACCCAAAATAATAAATACATCCTGGTTGTAGAGGATCATTTCACGA
This sequence comes from Timema shepardi, assembly GCA_902151425.1. NCBI lineage: Eukaryota > Metazoa > Arthropoda > Insecta > Phasmatodea > Timematidae > Timema > Timema shepardi. The sequence goes on along the minus strand of CABFVX010003016.1, from coordinate 89,366 downwards.
AGTGGACAGAAGCATATGCCATTCCTAACCAGGAAACTGTGACAGTGTCAAGGATAATAATTGAGGAATTCGTGTGTCTGTTTGGAGCTCTTGATGAAATCCACAGTGATCAAGGGCGTCAATTCGAAACTAAGATATTTCAAGAAATATGCTTTTTTCTGGGAATCAGGAAAATAAGGACTACACCATACCAATCCCCAATCAGATGGATTAGTCGAAAGGTTTAACCACACACTTCTAGCCATGTTGAGCCAGTGAGTTAATGAGCGACACAATGACTGGGACAACTTCCTCCCCAAGTCATGTTAGCCTACAGGTCTAGTCAGCACGATTCAACATGCTACAAACAGTTTTATCTAGTATTCGGGCGAGAAGTACGACTATCTTATTTGTGCAAGGCATGTGGAGCCGTTTTGAGTTGGCGTACGAAAAAGTTCGAGAAAAACTGGGAAACTGCCAACACGTACAAAAGACGCTTTATGATTGACGATGTTCAGGTTTCCCTTATGAAGAAGGGCAGCGAGTGTGGTGGCTACTTAGCAGTGCCATTAAACTTGGATGCTCACCGAAACTACACCAGCCATGGGAATAAAACGAGTTTCCGATGTCACGTATCGTGTCATGAAAGGTAAAAAGCGCTTAGTTGTCCATTTAAACAGGCTCAAGTTGTACCAGGCTTTAAACACCGAAGGCGAGAATAAAGAAGTTCCTAAGGTTGTAGGAGAACCTGAAAAACGTGAGGAGGAAAAGGCACTGTCAAACCAGCTGTCACGTGAGGGTCAAAACACCCACCCTCTCCAACAAGAGCACCTCCAAATAAAACTGGTACCAGCAGGACTGAGGGAGCAGCTTCAACAATCACGAGCGTGTGAGCAGGGGCCGGAGTCCGAACGGCGCTACCCAAAACGAGACTTACATGTACCAGAGTGGTATCAAGCCATGTATAATTTTGTGGGCGCTGGGTCGTGCCCAAATTACGAGGGGTGTAATGTAGTGAGAAAGACCATGCTTGAGCCAACCCTGAACAATCACCAAGGGGGTGGGGGACATTCCAGCGGGCTGAGTGTAGGGCTAAACCAGACAGGTGTGACAAGAGAGAGTCGAGCAACGGGTCTGAGAGTGTCAACAATAGAGTGCGTGTTTTCACATTGTAATGGGCGTGTGCGACGGGCTCAAGACTTGTGTATTTAATAGACGTATTAATAAGTAATCATTCTTTGTAATGTTGTAGTTTAGAAATAGGAGTAGTAAATAAGAACCGTAACAATACTTTGACTAGCTCCACTCTAGACTGAAGCCAAGATACAAGTTGGTGTATCCCGGGTGTTTTTTTTGTTTTGTTTTTTTGCTGTTTCAAGGATATTTGCCATTATATTCTCTGCATCCACATGAGTGGCGTCCCCTAGATGATTACGCTCATTTCTCTTACTTAAAATAATATTATCGGATTCTGTTATGACTCGTGCTACAAACTTTACACTTTGAAATATTTCACAGATCCAATAAACCCTTTCTTCAACTTGCTTTTCTTTGTAATATAAATGACCGTCAAGTAGGAGTGTACGTCTTACTTATTTACTCATCACAACCTTTAATGCCACAACAATACTTTTATACTGAAAATAAATGTTAACACACTTTGTATTAAAGAATATGGAGCTTGAATGAGCCTAATTGAATATGCCAAGCTTCCTCTCCACGTCGTCACAGGAAAGGGAATCACTTACACCTACCCTCTCCCTCCTAAGGGGAAGGATGACTTACAATACCCTAAACTAATGTTCTAGGAAAATTATAGTTGATTTAAAGTATAATAATAATAATGGTTTAATGAGCAGCGCTTTTTAACTTGCGTTAAGACCAAGCACAACTCTTAGTAAATTATATCATATAATTTTCAAGTTATTTAAAATTACTAAGCCTTGGATAGAAAGCTAGAATTTTATTATACTTCGAACTTATCGTCCGAAAAATTTATTTTTGAACACCTCCTTTTTGAAACGTTTATTTTGAAAAATAGATTTGAGCTAAATTCATTTTCAAAAAATAAGTTTTCGAAAAACTTCTCGTTCGAAGTATTTCTATTTCGAAAAAATGGTTTCCGAAAAATTTATTCTTGCCTAATTGATTTTTGAAAAACCATTAGTTCGAAAAATAAAACCTCGAATAATTGAATTTCAAAAAACTGACTTTCGAAAAATTGCTATTCGGTAAACTCGCCGGTTACCAACTTGGGCTTTACCGCGTGGCTTGCCCATTTTATCAACAGCGCGCCGCTGGCAAGAAGTCCCTCCCCACCATACCCATAGCAATTAACAAAGGTTCCTTCCGCTTCAACCCCCATGTGTACCAAGCCTCAAAACACAAAATGTCCATCTTAGGTCTTAATCATAATTACATTTGATTACACTAAATATACACTTGGTTAATTATAAACTGGGAGGTTTATTTTTCTACCAGAAGCTTGATCCTAAACAGTTTTCCTACTAAAAAAGTACAATCCTGTGGTATGAAAAGCGGGAAATACGCTAACAAAACATAATACACACAAAGCAAACACAAGTAAAGTTATATTTCATATAAATTTGAAATTTCCCCCTTAGTATTAAACTAAAATACTAATTACAAAATATGAACATTCTACTAAATAAAACCACTCTAGTCAAAAGGTAGGTTCTGGCTGGGGTTGGTGACAAAAGTATTTGGGGTGAAGATTGGATTACCATTCCTTTCCCTAGGAAGTTCCCTTTTCTTCCAACAGATGGCAGACTCCACAAATGCCTGGTCCATGTATGGTGGTGTCTAATAAATAGATGGTCACTTACATAAACTATAATTAAATTGTTTAATTTTATTCAAATGACAAACTTTCTGTAGAAATTCAAACGCTTATTTGGGCTATGGGTTTGTAGGAAGTATTACTATATTAGCATACATTGATTTATTTATTTTAAAACAAGGCACGAGTGTTGAACTTAATTATCCTCTTCAAAACTTTTATAAACTTATTTATTACATTTAACTGATCATAAAGATATATCTCATATATCCATACAAATTAGAGAACTATGTGAAAATGCCACATTGCCTTGGATGTGTGTAGGAGATAAGGAGACCCACGAAGGTTTCCTTCTTTCTTACACAGTGGTGTGCAGACGACAGCTCGAAAATTTTAGCCACACATGTCCATTCAGTTATATTTTATAGATCCATGAATGTGCCTGTATACTTAAATCATAAATATCTTACTTTTATTAAAACAAATATAAGAATTTGAATAACAACATTTATTTCATCAATAAGACCGTTTTTATGGGTGTTTATAAGCCAAAATTTTCCTTCTTTTAGAGCTCCATATTTATTAAATATAGTATTAACCTTATATTTTTCCATTTTGTTTCTTTGACGTTTAATAGTAGTTCATATTAAAATACATTAGTGCAATAAGGCGAATACCAACTTTATATATTTTGCCAATAATATTAATTTATTATCTTTATTAAATATTATTTCTTTATTTCATAAAATAGTTTCCCACTTTAAAGTAATTAACCCTCAGAATGATTAGTATACAAAATTTAATCAGACTAGATTCTAGCTACTTTTCCTATGAGTTGGCTGTGTGATATTATGATGAGAATTGTTAATAATATAATATCAATAATACTGTATTACAGAGACTATTATAACAGTCCAAATCAGTACAAGGTATAATTTATTCTGTTAAACTTATTGCAGACATAAGAAATTATATTATATCAGCCAGTTATAACAAGTACTTAGGGTAACGCCTCTGACACTCAACATGGTCCTGGATAGAGAGCTTAGTTTCTTGCATAGCCACAGGGCGCTATCATCACATCTGCACCCTAAAGATTGAGACGGTCTACGGGTTTCCTGGATCCAGTGGCGGCTCGTCACTTTAGAAGCTGGAGGGCGCAGCCGGTTTAGTTCATAAATTATTTCTAAATAATATATTTAAAAGAAGACACCAATTTCGGAAGATGTTTTGCCAAATATTAATTTAGTTAAACTCAAAAATTAATATCACAAACAACATGCAAAGATTAAAAAAAAACACTTACCCCTAAGAACGTAGATGTGTTGTAGAAACTCTGCAGTTGTGTAATGTGCATAAATATGTAGGTATGTATGTTCAATGTCCTCACAATCTCACAACATTAATATGTAGGATACACAATATTTTCCTTATTTACACTTGCGAGAAATGACTTAGAACATAATAAACAAAGAAATTATTTATATACGAAGTCCATACGCCTCTCCTTTAAATTAATTAACTTTTCCATAACTCTGTCGTAAAGTCCTTCATTTGTGTGATAAGTTCCTTGTTGATGGCTACCATTGTTAGAGCATTAAGTCTGTCATTTGTTGTTGTATTTCTTAGGAAAGTCTTTATTCTTTTCAGTGTTGAAAAGCAACGTACAGATTCAGCAAACGTCATTGGGGTCGCTATGATAATTTTTTAGAAGCTTCGTCACCTCACTGAAAACAGAAATAATGTTATTTTTCTCCATGAAGTTCAATAGTTGTATTGATCCTTTAATGTCAAAGTCCTGTCGTCTGTATAAAAGTTCCAATTCAGACTGGAGTTTTTCTTTTTCTAAGAAAGGGTAGTGTTGGATTACTCGCGTGAGTTTTTCTTCCGGAAAGCAAGTAGAAAATTGGGGAAATGACTCATTACATAACAAAGAAACTGCCTCCAAATGACCAGTAAAAGCGAATCTGTCGTTTACATTAGTTGTAATGACATCACACACTTATTTATCATCCCCCACTCTGGTTCTACATTCAACATTACTTTTCCTTCTTTTTGGTTGTTCAGGGAACTCTTCATATATTTGCTTCTCTATTTCATTCATTTGCCCCCTTTCTTTAAGCATCTCATTTTCAAAAATGCAAATATCAATTTGCCACATTACACTGTCCCTGTTCCTGGTTTGTAGTTATTGATACAATATATCCACGCTAGCTAACATTTTTTGGAAAAAGATTTAGCCAGAACATGAAATTTGGGTCCTGAAAAGCTCTTCTGGGCTATTCGCCTCGTTAACAGTAAGTGTGTTTGTGCATTTTTCCTCAAGAACTTCGAAGCATTCCTCCTATTTATCTCTATTTTCGTACACAACGTTAACAGTTCGAATGTTGTAGTTCCATCTTGTTGTAGCAACTCTGGGTAGTCTGACTTGTACTACTTGCTCCAAAACGTCAGATCGTAGAGATGAGTGCGAAAAAATGCGGGAATGGTAGAAAGGTTTAAGAAAAAGTCTCGAACTTTGCTGTTTGCACTGGTTGCTTTTTCCAATATCAAATTTAGCTGATGAGCGTAACAATGTACAAAATAGGCAAATGGGCATGTTTCTCTAATCTTGGCTTGTACACCCCCCAACAGAGCCACTCATAACATTAGCACCATCATACGTTTGTGCTATTAATCTTCCTTTTGAAGTGTCTAGAAGAGGTTTGATGTGGTCCATTATGCATTTTGCTAAGGTGCCTGCACATCTTTCTTCAGGAATAATAAACCCCCAAAACCTCTCACAAACCAACCCCTCAAACACATACCTAAAAACTAATACCATCTGACAATGGTTCGTTACATCAGTTGTCTCATCACATTCGATGGCTACAAATTTAGAATTCGCAAAGTCATTTCTGGATATCTGGAGTTGCAGTCAGCAACAAGGAGATAACAGTTACCTTTCTGCTTCAAAATATCACTCCATATTGTTTGCCAGGGACGCTTAGGTAACAGAGTAAGTATTAAAGGCTCTGATCGATTTATCCTAAATTTGACAGATTTGGCACAATTATTAACAAGATATCTCAGTTTTGTGAACCATTTTGGCCACAAACGCTTTGTTTAGCAAGTGCTCTACATTTGGTAATCGCCTAATGACCTTCATGTAACTTATTTAGTATTTCCTTCCGCATGTAATTAGGAATTATTAGTCTATTAACTTTTAGTAGAAGGCCATTTTGTAAAGATATTTCGTGTTGATGTTGCAAATATGGTAAGCACATTTCTGGTATTGGTGGCTTTAGAGGCCATCCGTCTTGGCATAACTGCATGAGGTGGATACTAGTCTCATCCTTGTGTAGATTCTGAACAATTTCTGCCAACTTAGTATCAGACACAGGAAGACCACAGACAACCTCTTGAACATAGGCCACCACTTTTTCAGCTCATTCATCTTCCCCAGCAAGTAGTGGTTGCGGATTGCGGGAAAGAGCATTAGCGATTAGTATGTTTTTGTCAGCTACATGAACAATCTAAAACGAGTGCCTCATTATTCGAATTCTTTGTATCCTAGGGCTTATATAATCTAGATCTTCGATGGTGAAAATAGACACTAAAGGATTATGATCAATCTCCATTGTTATATTACTACCTGTATTAAAATCATAAAAGTGTTCACATGCCCAAGCGAAAGCCAGTCCCTCCTTCTCAATTTGTGCTCACTTTCTTTCAGTTTCACTGAGAGTTCGAAAAGCGTAGATAACAGGTTTTAAAAGATCCATCATCTTGGTGTTGTATTGAAACTGCACCCAGGCCATAGAATGATGGATTAGCTGACAAAATAGTGTTATCATTGCAATTATATAAAGCAAGACTAGGTGGCTTTTCTATGGTTAACTTTATGTTTTCAAATGTTTGAGCCTGCGGGCAATCCCATAACCACTCGGCATTTGAGTGGAGAAGCTCATTGGTTGTGATATGGTAGAGAGATTTGGGACGAACTTGGCCAGAAATGTTACAAGACCCAAAAATCCTTTTAGTATAGTTAAATTAATGGGAGGTTTCAGTTTGGGAATAGAATCCACTTTCATTAGGTCCCTTCGCAAATAAGATATGGCCAAGAAGGTGTATTGAAGTTTGTCGAAACGAACATCTTTCCATTTAGAGTCCAACCTGCTTCTTTCAGCCTAGAAAGGACCTTATAAAGCTGTGAGTCATGTTCCTTGGTAGTTGTCCCATATACTATAATATCATCAAAATGGCAAACAACTCCCTCCAATCCTTATAAATCAACTGCCAGCACAGGGAAAAGTTCTCTTTCTACATGTTGATTTAATTTAGTAAGGCTAACACACAACCTTGGGGATTTATTGGCTTATGGAACTATAGTCATGGAAGCACACCAGTCTGATGTATCGTCGACTTTTTCTATGACTTTATCACGAACCATCCTATCCAATTATTTTTTTAAGAACATTCTTTAAAGTTAAAGGAACACGTCGGGGAACACTAACAGCATGTGGTACAGCCCCCTCTCTAAGTTTTATTTGGTATGGCTCTCGAATTTTTCCTAGTCCTGTAAAAAGCTTGGGGAACACAGTTTTTGGAACAAAATTAGTTTTTACTACTCCAGAAATCCTCTTTATAATGCCTAATTTCTCACTAATATTATGGCTTAGAAGAATTCTATCCACTCTTTGAACCACATAGAATGTCTCAAAATGCTTTTTTTTATTGGAGTTTCCCCTGAATACTACCAATAGTTTTTAGCTGAGCTCAGCCTGGACCGGTTAGAATTTTATTTGATGAAAAAAATTCAATTTATTGAAAAGACTTATCGTATGAAATTTTTTCAACAATATTCACATCTGCACCTGTATCAATTTTAGCAGAAAGGTCTTCCCCACAGAATTGGTTGTTTACCAACTATTTATCATGAAAATAATTAGTTTCTGTAGAGGCAAGGCTGACCAATCCACAATCTTTATTTAACTCGTCCTTCGTGTCAATAGTATCAACTGAAATAAATCTACAACATTTTGCATTGTAACAAGTTACAAGTAACAGATAAATCAAATGGCATAATACTCACCCACCAACCCATTTGGAATTCCCTTTCTTCAAGCCTGACCGTGACCTCCTCGCTCTAACACACTATCTAACTTACTGAAAGGAAGTGTGAACAAACTCTTTGCAAGCGAAAAAGTCCACACCCAAGAAAAACAGGTGAAGGTGGCTCCACGTACTTAGTTATTATTTCTTCCACCCGGATTGTTCTAGAGCATTTTACTAGTTCCCAGAATACTCGCAATCTTTCTACGCGCTTCTCGATCTCATTCCTTCCACTTCCTTTCCCTTTTTTCCTCCCTTACTCTTTGTGGACATGTGATCTTGTGTAGTCGCTATATATGGCGTTGTTTTGTGTGTATAGGCACTAATTGTACTATTTGGCTTAGCATGAAATTAGCGACGAAATTTAAGCTAAGGTTTAGCTTCGCTTTTTCAAAATTCTCTTTTGGCTAAATTATGGAATCTTTTCAATACTATTAATTTAGACTTATAATTTTAGATCGCTCTAATGGGATGGGGGTGTTTTCCTTTATTAACGGGCTAATGGTGACTACGTTTCAATTAATTTTTTGTCTATTGGGGAATCTAAATTTTCCTTCAATCTGTAAAGTAACTTCTGTTACGCCGCTTGGTGGCTAGCGTTTCATTTCGCTCTCATGTAGGCTATGGCCATATTGCTGATTGGTAGTTGTTGTCGTTGACCGAGTAAATAATTGTTTGGTAGAATTATCTAAATTGCTTGAGAAAGCAGAGAACTAAAAATGTAGTACTGTGCTTTATAATTTTAATTGCATTAGAACATTTTTGTTGTCATGAGATGCCAGAGCACTAGAAAATTTAATCTTATGTCTTGTAACTTTTATTACATTATTGTACATATTATTACCATGAGATGGCACAGCACTTGATAATTGACTATGTTTATAATCTCTGTAACTTTAATTATTTTATAGTACATAGATTTGGTTTATATCGAAACTTAATCTTTGAGAAATACTATTGGTCGTTTATTTTTCAGAATGAAATTTATAATTATTACACCTGTAAGCCACGAGGTGGCGAGTCACTAGCCACAATGTACATATTATTGTTATTGTTTAAAATTGATTCATTGTTTCCTGAATAAAACCATTGTTCTCTTGTGATTCCTTGCCAATTAGTGCTCTATGGGGCTGAGGGGGGTTAAAGCATAATTCCCTTTATACCAACACTAGTGACAGATAGCACTCTAGGGTATTCAGTATTACTCCCACACCAAAAACATGATTTTCTAGTTTAACTTTTATCTTTATTAGAAAAGGTGTTCCTACTATGACAAAAAAAAACTCCTTTTTTTAGGTTTATTTGTAACATTAACCTTGTCAGCTGCAAATTGACTAGGTCCTGTTTCCTGCTGTTTTTTTCACTTGCTTGGATTGTATAGCAGAATTAAAAGCTGTTTCTCGAGTTAATATAGCATCTAAATTGTAGTTTAAACTAGAGATTTTTTTATCTATAATACCAACTACGACTCTATTTCTAATACAGTTGCGGCTTGTGCATAGGCACTGTGGAACGGCAGCCCCCCCTCCCCCCCTCTATATCCACTTGATATTATCGATAACATTTAATATAATAAATTTTTATTTCTTTCTTTATTGTTGTAGTACAATATATATTCCTTAAGCTTAATGTCAGTACTTCAGTAGCCATCCCTCAGTTTATGAAAAATATACAAAAATCTTTGTGTGGAACTGTGCGCTTCACAGTGCCAGTGACATGTTTTTTTACTGTTGTGCGCATGCGCACATAGGAGGGGCATGGGGCGGAAGGCGGGACTGCCAGGTAGAGAGAGCACTGTTGCTGTCGCAGTGCTGGCTCTGGCGTGATGGTGTAAGGAAGTTTTTTTTACTCAGCGTGTATTTTACTTAAAACCCGTGTGCCATATTCTTGAATGTGATAAAGTGTAGAAAAGTGTACAATTAGATATTATTCTGCTTCCAACTATTTTATGTGATTTTTTTTTCAGTTCTTTTATTTAACAGAAAGACTAAATGAGTTTGCAGTACTTTCAATGGAGAAAAATTTCCTCAATTGTCACCCATAGATCAAGGAGAAAATTATTGAACTTTTTGCGCCGGTATTTGTTACACAGAAACCGACATATTGGAATTGTTCACCTTAATTATAACTTTAAATACGGCGCAATATTCCACCGCTGCCACCATGTGATATTATGGCAAGAATTGTTAATAATATAATACAATAATACTGTATTACAGCCACTAAAATAACAGTCCAACTAAGTACAAAGCAGAATTGTATTCTGTTAAACTTGTTGCAGACATAAGAAATTACAATACATTAGCCACAGATAAGAGGTCCTTAGGGTAACACCTCTGACACTACATCTTGGTCTTGGTTAGAGAGTGTAGTTCCTCATATAGCCGCAGGGTAATATCATCACAGATTGTTACCTTGTTTGGTGTTTACTCCCCTATCTATGGTTGTTACTTAGGACCGCCATGTTTAATGATTGAATTCAAATATAACTTATTCTAAGTCATTATAATGCCCAGTTAAATAACATATTATTAGTTAGAACAGTCCCATTAATCATATTTAATCTTGACATGGAGTCGAATGAATTTTTGGATTCAGAAACCGATATACTTGAGCAAAATAAAAGTTCAAATTCAACTCAAGGACATAAATCTACTTTTGTTGGTAAGATAAATTGCCTTAGATTTGTTTTGGGGAATAGTACCTTATAATAGATAATCCACATGGAAATTATTTTGGGTTTATTACGTTTATTCCGTCCCATTTTTAGTAATTTTTTTTATAAAACATCAAAAAGATGGATCTCAGCCATACGGTACATTATTCAGATCTAGTACGTCTTAACCGTTTCATTTTAAGCCTTTTCTTTCTTAAGATTCAAAAGTAATGATATCAGCCATACATTATTCCAAACATTAAAACATGTAGAATCAATTTGAACCAAAGAAAGGAATCCCTTTAAAATTAGGTCTAAATAAGAAAAAGTTCCACCCAAAAAGAGACGGATATCTTTCGGCCTTTCTAGAATTATTTGAACACATTACACTAAGCCCAAACAGAATTTTTACCAAAGCGTAAAAATCGTCTATGACGACCACAATTAACTTTATGTCATAGTAAATTTAACTTCAAATAATATAACTCATAGATGGTCACAAGTATAAATTATGACAAAATTATAGAAGAAGTAAAACATAATATTGATGACATTAAATTAACACAGCTAGTTTAGGCCTATATTAATTGCTATGACACTTATACCACCGAGCTTAACCTAACCTTGCGTAAATATTATTATTAGCACCACGTCTTACTACCTGTTTGGGTTGTACACACTTATGCTAATTTGTAATGGAAGGGTGATTCTGAGATGAAATGGAGGACCTATAGTTTAACGTAGGATCTGAACCACAATGGAGGCCTGGCATTACACACATTCGTAAGTTGTGATTAATACATGTCTTGTCAGAGTTGAAGGAAGGGTTTTGCAATCAGATAAATCTGTTCCGGTACCAGGGATTGAACCCCAGACTTCCAGCAGAGAAATCTGACACCTTACTCCTAGACCGCCAGGTCACCATGTGTAAATAAATTAAATTTATAATTATAGATAAATTAAACTATTCAATGTAATTAACATAGACAATACATATAATACAATGACATCATAGCCATTTTAGCGTGCACTGTGCTAGATGACAAGTGAAACACAAGTCATCGTCAATATTTACATTTCGAAAGTGATTAGGGCGATGTGTTGTCTAGCTTTATTCAAATATATTATTTAATAAAAGTGTAAAAAATTTATAAATCTTGGTCTCATTTGGTCCTACGTACTTTAATGTGCATTATATTATTATTATTAGCACCGCGTCTTACTACCCGTTCTGGTTATACGCACTTACGCTAATGTGTAATGGTAGGGTGATTGTGAAATGAAATGGAGGACCTACAGTTTAACGTGGAATCCGAACCACGGTGGAGGCTTGGCATTCCCCACATTCACAAGATGTCTTGTCAGAGGTGAAGGAAGGGTTTGGTAATCAGATAAATCTTTGCCGGAACCGAGGATTGAACCCCGGCCGCCAGCATAGAAGTCTGACACCTTACCCCTAGACCACCAGGTCACCAATTTGCATTATAAAGTGAATAAAATATCCACACTTACTATTTAATTGAAAAATTGTCGAATGTGCGATAGATAAGACATACTAGACCCTAGAATAATATCAGAAATTATAAAGTTTGATAATTTTGAAAACATTTATAAAAATTACCAAAATTACAAGGAAAATGTATAAACTTAAATATTGACTTTTTGTTGACTTACCCTAAGTCATTGTATTATAATGTAGACCCATGATTCTTTGCTGTGTATGAGGTAATTGTTTCATATACAAATTAAATTGTTTACTTAGTCAATATAATTTTAAATTTTAATTCATTAATAGCATTTAAGACTAGGTTAAGTTATGTTGAGTAGCAACCATCATTAAATAGGCCTATAGTAAGTCCTGCTATAGTGTTGAGTTACATTTCTGAAAAACCAAACTTAATAGAAAACAACATTATAAAAGTTTAGCTTTACCATAAGAATAAATGTAGGTCTAGAGGTTGCTTCAAGGCCCCCAAAATGTTTACAAAAATACTTACAAAACACCTACAAACAAATAGCAAATAGTTTTGGGACGTGGACGGGATTGTCCCAGCACACATTCTCCCCTTCTCTTCACATTTCACTGTGGTGGCCGAGGTGGCAAGAAAGTGTGGAAAGCTGGTTGCTTAGCTGCACGCTTATTTTCCTTGTAGCTTTAATAGTAAGACATAAGACCCTCCACACTGACTGGATTTAAGATGCTGTATAATGTCTGTTTTCAGAGCTGGCCTAATTGATTGTCTACTTTTCTTTGCTACCAAAGTTTTAAATGAATTAAACTGGCGTTTATATGCCATTTTTAACAGACAAAAACTCCTTCATAACAAGATATACAGTAGCCCCATGGCTTCTTTGGTGCTGACTGACAGCTTTGAAAAGTTACCAGACCAAATTATGTATTCCCACGCCGAACCATGTAATCTGCAAAAACATGTGTTTAGCAGATGCCACTTCTGACAGTCGAAATTTAGGTATCTACCTAAATGTTGACTGTCATAAGTCAGCTGTGAGCTGTCAATCAGCACCAAACAAGCCATAAGGCTACTGTATAATCTACAAACACACACAAAGAAAGATAAATATGAACCTCACACACACACACACACAGAACTTGACTGACATAAAATATGTTTGCAGCAGCATGCTCAACAATGACTACAGAAGGTTAAGGGAGGTGGAGGTTAAGGGTGTATGACATGGTCTGCAAGTCTGATTGCATAAGGGTGGAGAGGAGGCAAATTGGATGGTTGGTGAACATTTCACTAGGCTGAAAAACAACACTGTAGCCAGTTAGGGACAACTTTAACTAAAAAGTTCACAAACAATGTAAGAACTTAAAAACATTTTTTTAGCATCACATCTTTTACTACCTGTTCAGGTTGTACACACTATGTGATAATTATGCTAATGAGTTAGTGGTGAGGAAGGTTGGATTTAGAGGAAGTGTACTCACATTTCCATGGAGAGAGAGTGGAAGACCACCCTCATTACACTCGGCCAGGATTCAAACCCTGTTCTTCCTGTCATCGGTAGTCTAGTCCAGAGGTCCCCAACTTTTTGTATGATTGATCAGCCAATTGACAGCATGTATTAAAGTTCCTTGAAACTAAGTTTTTATTTAGAATATACTTTAAATATAAATATGGAGACACAGGCTAAGTGTGCAACCAACTCATAAGCCTCCAGATTGATTTTTTTTTTCTCTCCCTTAGCTGCTTTCAGTAATCTTAAGAACTCAGAGTTCTATAAGGAATCTGAAGATGCCCTTGAACTGTTCCTGAATGAGGACAATGCAGGTGTTGCTGCTAAGCCTAACACCATTAAGAGTAATGCTGTATTGGTCAGTCCCAAACAGGTCAGTACAGGCTAGTACTTGTGGGTAAAAATAGATGTGAGCTATATTCAATCAAGTAACAACATGGTGACCTGGTGGTCTAGGGGTAAGGTGTCAGACTTCTGTGCTGGGGTCCGGGGTTCAATCCTCGACACAGATTTATCTGATTACCAAACCCTTCCTTCACCTCTGACAAGACATCTTGTGAATGTGGGGAATGCCAGGCCTCCACCGTGGTTCAGATTCCACGTTAAACTGTAGGTCCTCCATTTCATCTCACAATCACCCTACCATTACACATGAGCGTAAGTGCGTATAACCCGAACGGGTAGTAAGACG
>CABFVX010003016.1:53313-71508 GCA_902151425.1 Timema shepardi | reverse complement strand
TAAGATAATTGGAATTTTTTTATTAAAACTTTATTTATTACAATAAAAACTGATATGGGATTAAATGCTATTTTTTAAAAAAAATATTATATTCTTGAAAAAATTAATAATACTAGGCCATCAACATATCAAGGTCAACAATATATAGAAAATAAATAAAACAGTCATATAGGTTTCTTGTATAAACTTAAAATTTGACTCTCAGAAGTGACAGCTGCTAAACACATGGTTTTGCATATCATATGGTCCGGCGTAGGGATACATAATTTGGTCTGGTGACTTTTCAGAGCTGTCAGATGTCAGCTGTGAGCTGTCAGTCAGCACCAAAGAAGTGGTATGAGTAAGGTTAAATTCAGGGAAAGCCTTAGGTAAAGTTTGTTCCCGGCTGGATTGCTTTTTGAGGTCCCCTATGTAACGGGAGGATAATATAGTCTATTCGCCATAGGAGTGGTTATAACCGACAGCTAGTATAAGCTACCAGATCTACTCTCATGTATCCATTTGACAAACCAAATAATCTGCAAGACCATATATTGATTTATTGTCACGTTTGGCAGTCAAAATGTTGACAAAAATAATTTATTTTTAATTTTCTTTTTCTTTTGACTCTTTAAATCTTCTGCTAGCTGTCAGCTACCACATTTTCCAAGGTGATTGGACTTAGGAAAAACATGAAAATAATTCCCAAACCTAACAATATTTTGTAGACAACATGCTTTCTTCCATTTTTTATTATAAGTATAACAAACACTTTGACAATATAAATGATTTACACTATAATTGCAAAAACAAATCATTTTATGGTGCCATTTTTTCAAGATGGCAAATATAAAATCATCTTTTGAGAGTGGCACTAAATTCTAATTTACTCCCCATAAAATTATACTAATATATAAATTTCATGATAGTATCAAAAAGTGAGCGATTGTAACTCCACTATTACACCTAGGTTATGTTAGGTTTGGGGATTTTCATCTCACGCTCAGGTTACGTTAGGCTGGCTTTAGCTGTTTGGTGCCCCCTCAAATTGGCACCCAGGCAACCACACAGTTTGCACGACCCTTTAGCTGCCTCTGGTTGAATTTAGAGGAAGTGTACTCACATTTTTGTGGAGGTAAGGTGGAAAGCCATTTATGAAAAACCACCTTCATTACACCTAACGGGGATTTTAACCTCTTATCTCCCTGTTATCAGTAGTTCAATTGATTGTGAGAGTAACACCTTATATTATTCAACCACTTAAAGGGTTTTTTTGATATCATGAAAGGAATTACAGTAATTTAATAGAAATACATAAAATTCTTTGATTAGCACAAAATAGCAAAATTGCACTATTAAAGGTTTTTTAATTAAAGTATAATTTTTTTGGCAAGTTTCTTATTAGTATTGTTTTTAAAGGCCTTTAACATAGTCAAGGTTACATAAATTATTGTGTAGAACCACACTCGTAGAAAACTTTTGAACAGCCATTACTTTACCATACTGTTTTTGTATCAAATGACAAAAATCTATCCTAACCAGGGAGTTTGAGTCAACACTTCTCTCAGGTGATTGCCCCATGGTTGCCACCTTTCCCAAAATACAAAACAGGACTTTTTAAACTATGGCAATAAGGAGATGTATATTCAAATATCTAAAATGTATATATGGGATACCCCTAGATTCTATTGGGTTATTTTTTTATATTCTTTGGGCTGGGGGGCAAAATAATATTTATTGTTATAAATGTATCAAGAATCTATTATGATTTGGTAAAGATTAATTTGACTTTTTTATGACATTAAAACACATTCTAGTAACACTTTAAAGGGTTTTTTCCTCCTTTCAACTTCAAACCTTTTGTTTGGGGCTAGAAGCAACATCCAATATGGAATAGTTATAGATTAGTGTTTTGATAAGCACTAGACATTTTTAAAAGTTACTATTAAAACTACCAGTACTTTACTACAGTTATATCGCTTTGGTAGTCTAAGGTACTACTCTCTCAGTAAACTAGACTGCTGATGATGGATGAATCTTGGTTGAGTTTATTGAGGGTAGTTTTTCCAAAATAGTTTTCCACTTTTCCTAAATGTAAATGTGGGTACACTTCCTATATATATCCTTCCTCATCCTTAAAACCATTAACAATAGTACATAGGCGTATAACCCAAATGGGTTGTAAGACGTGGTGATAAAAAAAAATACAGTTATACCTCAAGCTATTGATAAATTTCATCACATGATGGTTGTTGGGACTAATTTTTCTTGTGTGTATTCTATCAATAAGCAACTCTTAGGGCCCATTTCCATGAGCGTTTTATCATTGCGGCTGTTAGCACCGCTGTTTGGTGATACATTGTTTTAAAGGGTTGTGTTTCCACTGTTGGCCGAAATACATGTGACTCCTTTGAATGAGACACACATGTTTTTGTGGTAGGCTAGCCATTGCAGGATTATATATTATTATAAGATATGCCAACAAGCCTTCAAGAATAATAATAGACAACAGCTCGAATAGATAATTGTCAGAAATATATTTTATTGCTCACAGCTCAAACTATTTGCTTTATTCATGAAAATGGCCAGTGAGGATCTTCAAGGAATCCAGACCTGATATAAAAGTTTACTGTGGATGTCGTATTTGCTGAACCCTGTCTGTATAGAAATAAATAAATAGGTATAGGCCTACTCTACTTTTCAATTTTTGACAATGTTTTGACCTGCAAATTATATTATATATTGTTTAATGTTTGCAGAGAGGTAACCTCTTGCTGAAGTCCATCTGCAATGTTCCATGGGAGTACATGGAAATTATTCCCGACTATGTAATGGGCAAGACAACTTGCGCACTCTTTCTAAGTCTGCGTTACCATAACCTTAACCCTGACTACATCAATGAGCGTCTCAAACTGCTGGGAAAGCAATATGAACTAAGGGTGCTTCTTGTGCAGGTAGTAGCGCTGAATAAACATCAATCTCATCTAGTCTTTTTTGCCATTGATGGAAAGGTTGAGACTAGAATCCTGGCCAGGTGTACTGAGGATTTTTCCCTATAGTTTATCACTCTTATTTTCAAACAAATGTAGATCATTTCCTTTAAATTCTGCTGTACTCATTACTACTCTATTATTAGTGTAGTTAAATGTGTACAACACAGACAAGTAGAAAGATATATTTAAGAAATGTATTCATTATCAAGTTTTATCCCCTTCCTTTAGAAACCTCATGTCTAAATGTTGTGTATATTAGCGCACGGAAAATTGTTCCAGTGACTATTTCTCTACTTAGATCCACTGGGTTACAATATATGCGGGTGGGGGGTGAAATTGGGGACATTTGTCCCAGTTCCCTGTATCTCAAGGGCCCCCAACCACCCAAACACCAAGTCTTTTTGCAGTCACAATATCATCTGCATAAAAAGTAGTGCTTTTTTTTTCTCTTGTTTTCCAAACTAGTTCCTTTAAAACGGGTGAGTATTATAAAAGTAAGAAAAACTAATAAAGCTTGATAATGGAAGGTATTTTTTTCTTTTTTTGTATATAGGCTACGTAATTTAAATGTCATGTTAGTCAAAATTAATAAATTACAAAAATTAAGAAAAATAAATTTTGCGAGAAAGGAGTCACTCACCTCAAAATTGTATTGGTCCAGGCCCCTCCTTCCATTAAATCTTCTCCTTAGTTATAAAAGTGAATGTTTTTTTTAAGGTGGACATCAAAGATCCTCACCATGCACTAAAAAACCTGGTGCGCATTTGTATCCTGGCTGATCTCACCTTAATGTTGGCGTGGAGCGCTGAAGAGGCTGGTAAGATAATTGAGACATACAAGATGTACGAGAACAAACCACCAGACCTGATCATGGAGAGGATGGATAGACTCAGCAGTCCACATCAAAGGGTCAGTATTATGGGGTGAAGTTGCTGAGCAATGTTTTCTGCCTTTATAAAAGTACTAAAGCAGTGTGTTCGTATGTTAATGTTCATATGAGTGTCTTTACAGGTGTGTGGCTGTGTCCGTGCATACATGCTGATCTTTAGGGCCTATTTGGTTTCTTTTTAATTCTAATTATTAAGCATGCACTTTCTGATCCAACTGATTATATTAACAAACAATTTATAAACTAATGTAAACCAAGAACAAACCCAACACCCATTCCCTCAGCCATCAATTCATCATTGTGATAAGGGAAGCCCTAATTTCACTAGTCAACTTTGTCAAGAATTGAACCCGCAACCCTTTGCTCAATAGGCAGACACACGATCCTACTACGTGAAACATAACCCAACTACTCTTGATAATTCTTATAATATGGGTAATAAGACAGTGTAGAAACACTGTACAGTAATATAAAGTAGGTGATAGTGAAAGAAGCCAACCTGAAAGGATAGATAGAAACTAACACACTTCTCTATTTCTTCTTACACTTTTACACTTCCCATTTCTTCAAACTTACACAGTTGCACATTGTTTTGAATTTTTGGAAATATTTGTTTTTCATATGGGTGTGCAAAGCTTCAACTCAACTTTGAAACAAATGTCAGCCTCGACTTTGCCTCGAAAATAATTCTGGTTTTGAAGCTTTGTCAACAAAATATTGACAGCTAAAATACTCAATTTATGGTCTATTATTGCCATTTATATATGATATAAAACAATATTTATTTGAAAAAAATCCTAAGTAATTGAATTGTAAGTTGTAATATAACTTGATTTATTAGATTAAAAATGAAATATTAGTAACTATAAGTACAATTAAATATTTTCTAAGTAATTTCAATACATAAAGTTTAATATACAACAATATAATATATGTTTCTAGTGTTAAAAAACTAACAAAAATATATTCAAACTTCGATTCAGCTTTGAGAATATTTCATATATTTGACTTGCATTAGCTTCGAATTGAAAAAGTGAACCTCGCACACCCCTACTTATTCATATAGAGAGACAGTTTAAAAACACATAAAACACAGATATATTATAAGGAACCACATTCTTCTTGAAGAATTTGAAATTTTCATATGTGTAACTGTGGACGTTAACAACCAGGCCTCAGACCAGTAATTTAACACTTAACTAATGTATTTATGTTATAATTAATGTATTATAAGAAAGTATGCTAAAATTTAGTTACTGTTTATATATTCTATTATATTTACATTTCCTCTTAAGCTCATAAATTTTCCCAAGATTTGTATTTGGATTCAAGATGCGAAGATAAATTGGAGATTCACATTCGCAAAATAGGGGATTTGACCCAACTCTAGTTTTAAATAATAGCTCATGTGTAAATATTTGCAAAAGGTGGGGTTATTTAAAGGGGAAACGTGGTGATATTTTTCTCGAAAATTGATGTTATATTATGCTGAAAGTGATGTTATTAATCACGTCAGTCAAATTAGTATTTATTAAAAAAAATAGGTTTTAGGTCCAGAAAACGGTAGCACGCTTCTGGATAACACAACAATTTATACACCAACATAGGTCATTAGCATATTGTGATGGGCATACAGTGATGTTTAATTTTACTTCCATACACTAAATAAACAATTATCATCATAATCAATAAATGTTTCCAGCCCACAGCTTGGTCAGTTTATAGTAAAATGCCTTCATCTTTCTATATTCTTCTATCACTCTTCTTGAACTTTAATTTCTTTTATTCTTCTCCCCTCACTTGAACACTTTATGTTATCTGCTCCTCTCATTTCTTTCTTGGCCTCCCTTGTGGTCTTTTTCCTACATACTTTATTTCCAACATTTCCTTCTGTATCCTCCCTTTTTCCATTCTCATTATATGCCCATACCATCTCAGTCTTGCTTCCTCTACTATTTCTCACATAACTTCATTCCTTATCTTGTTTCTCCTCGTAACATCACAATGCTCCTCAAAAACTTAATTCCCATGGCCTCCACTTTCCTGGTTTCTCTTACATTCAATGTCCATGTTTCTGGTGCATATGTGACAACGGGTACAAAGTACGCCCTGTAAAACACTTCCTTACACTTTAAGGGCACTTCTCTTCTCCATTGCAGGTCTCTTATGCACCTATAGAACAACTCTACCTGCTGTCCTCTTCTCATTAAATTCTCTCCACCTTTCTCCTAAATCAGGCTTCCAAGATTTTTTAAGTTCTTCACGTTTCTAAGCTCTAATCTATCCAACCTTATAGCTTTATTAGGCCTTACCCTTTTGTCAATACCATCACTTCACACTTTACCATGCTGAATTTCATTCCACACTCTTTCACTTCCTCATTCCATTCTTGAAGTGGTTCCTGTATGCCCTCTTCCTTGTCCCTCATACTCTCAAGTCATCTGTAAACATCATGGCTTTCAGTCTTCCCTCATCGAGTTTTCCTGCCACTTTGTTCATGACCATCTCCATTACCATTACAAATAGTATTGATGAAGGGCCCTTCTCTCTATTTTTTATTTGGAACCTCTGTCCTTTTTTTTCTCTTGTCTTAACACAACTACTCTTATTCTCGTATATGTTTTTCACTTTCATTACAACTCTTATTTCCACTTCGGCCTCCTCAATTATTTTCCAGACTTTATTTCTATCCACTCTATCTTATGCCTTCTCCACATCCATAAATACCATTACCAAGTTATTCCCATACTCATACCTTCTTTACATCAGCTATTGTTTGGCAAATATAAAGTCTATTGTAGACTTCTGTTCCCTAAATTCGCGCTGTTCCTCTCTTCACCTTATTTTCATTTTATTTTTTATTCTCTTTTCCAGTATCTTCTCATGTATGTTTGTACAGTGGCTCATTAGCGTTATTCTCAATAATTTTTACACCTCTTCCTGTCTCTTTTCTCGAAAATAGGCATTATAACTCTCTTTTTCCAGTCTACCAGTACCTTGTTCTTCTTCCAAAACACTCTCAGCATCCTGTATAACCATTGTATACCTGCTTCACCTGGTGCTCTTATCATTTCCACAGTCAGTACGTCCACACCCTGTGCTTTCCCTTGTTTCACCCACTTTAATGCGTCCTCCACCTCTTTCCTCCTCTTCTGGTTTGAACATTTTTTCAAAATATCTCATTCATAGTTCCTTTTCTTCCTCTCCTGTCTTCAACATTCTGCCTTCTTCATCTATCATTCTAACTTCTTGTCTTTTCTCTCTTCTCTTGTTTCTTACTTGGCTATTTAACATCCTACTTACTTCCATATCCCGTTTCAGCATTTCCATCCATTTTTGCTTTCATTCATTCCTTGCTGGCTTCCCATACAACTCGCTTCACTCTTTTCCCTTTAGTCTGTCTCTCTATCTTTATTCCTATTACTAAATTACTAAAACTCCTAAATGCTTTATTCTTCTCTTCTACAGCTTTTTTCAGCTTGTTGTTTCACCAGCGTGTCTCCTTCCAATTCCTATTATTATTTTTCCTCCCACATACCTCCTCTGCCGCTCCCACCAGACTGTTCTTAAACCTTTCCCATCCAACCTCTATATTTTGCATCTCATCCTTTGCTATTAAGCTTCTTGCCTTTCTTAGGTACAGCTCTCTTTTCTCTTCATTTTTTAGCCTCCATACCCTTATTCTTCTTTCTTGTCTTACTACCTTTCTCCTACATTCATACCTTTATATCTGCCACCAACAACCTGTGGTCACTATCTAGGGGCACACATTTGTTATTACCTTGACGTTTAAGGTCTGCCTTTTCATTTCTTTATCCATGATTAAGTAGTCTATCACCAACTTTTGCTCCCCATCCAAACTGTATCTATTGATCTTATGACTTTCTCTTGCCTTTTTATACCAGCTTTTTGCCACGTTCGTTTTATTTCTTGCAATCCAACAGCCTTCTACACTTCTTGTTTCTCTCTCCCCATCACGAGTGTTATCACATCAAAACATATATTGCATGACATGATATTTGCCAAATTACAAAGAAATTGTGATTATTTAGAAAAAAATCTTTTGTGTTATTAGTTTGAAAACAGTAAAGTTTGCATAAAAATTCACATTATTGCAAATGCAAATTTTGAATGTCCCTACTCATGTGTTTTATATTTTAAACTAAACACAACAAATATTGGTAATATACCAACATCAGTGGTTGAATGGTCTAAAATGTCACTTTCATAATAAACTGTAGTTACAATGACAGGAGGTCATGGTTTGAATTCCGGCCAGGTATACTGTGAGTTCCATTCTCCATACAAATCCAAAAACATCGCCTCTAAATTCTACTTTCCTTTTTCTTACACCATTTAATGGAAATACATGGATAATCCTAACAATGATGTCTGCAGATGACTTGATAGTATGGGGGGAAAGGAAGAAGAAGTACAGGAACATCTGCATGAATGGAATGAAGGAGGAGGGGAAAAAGTGTGGAATGAAATTTAGTATAGCAAAAGGTGAAGGGCTGGTGATGACAAGGCAGCGAATAAGTCCAAAAAAGGTGATAGAACTGGATCTAGTAGATTTGAAAGAAGCTGTGCTGGTTGAAGCCGACACTTAAATTGAATTTAGTTTGTGTACTATAATCAGGGGTTGGTGTGAAACTGAAGGGAGATATTTATTTGGTTTCTATCTATTCTCCTTGCCGCAAGAGTGGAGGTGAAGAACAGCAACAATTTTAAAATTTGCTACATAGTTACATCTTTATCTTTGACCAAGGGACACTTTTTTTCCTACATTTTTCTCTTGATCTGTTACCAACAAACATTGTCATATCTGCTCATCATCTTCTAAGTAGGGACACTACATAATAAATAATCACACTCGATTCTTTAACAGGGGACTAGCAGTTGTGACCGTCACACAGCTCTTTAAATTCCCTAAAACACGTTTGAAAAGGAAACTATATTGCTAGTAAGAACAATGTCACCAACAGAGATAGTGTTTCTTTTTCAGCTGGTGAGCGTGTTGACCTCTATTCGCTCAATCAACCGCACGGATGCCACCACTCTCCTCTCAACATTTGGCTCTTTGGAGCGTCTCTTACGAGCGTCCCCAGAGACATTGGCCCTGTGCCCGGGTCTGGGACCCAGCAAGGCCGCCCGCCTCCACAAGGTGCTCCACCAACCATTCCTTCGAGATAGGAGATCATCTACTGGAAAGTGAGGACACTTGGGATATGACGGTTAGAACTTTCATTATACTCTACTTTTTAGTTATTTAGGATCTGTTTATTTATATGTTGTTGCCATCATTTTTATACGAGCTCATGTAATTCTGTGTGTTTTCCTGTCCCTGTAAGAGTGAAAAGTAAAAAATTCGAACGTAACAGGTTTATTTAAGTTTCAACTAAATATTTAACCACATTTCAATGTAAATTTACATATGAAATCTGTTAAATACATTATAATATGAAAGCATTGTAGAAAATGAAGCACAAATGAAATTTAAAAATACATATTTATGGTTACTTCACTATTTCGATGCCACATGGCATCTTCCTCGGACAGTAGTAGAATTAACATAAAGTTGGTTTCAAGGTTGCCGACTTAGTTGTTGAAGGATGAAAACTTCCTGGTGGATTATAAATTCCCATGATATTCCATTATTATTTTATGTGAATGGTAGATGGTCTTAGTGGTGAAGCAGGGTTTAACTATGGAATAATTAATTACTATTTAGGTTGTATGGTTTTCCAAACTGGTGATCTATTTGATGGAGATTGTAAGAACCACCTTGGTACACCCAGCCAGGATCCGAGATTGTGAGAGTGACGCCTTAAACCACCAAAGGGGATCCATTGGGTGAATCATCGGAACAAGAGTCAAATGTTCCAAGTCAATAATCAGCACAAAATTTTCAAAAATGTGTGTTGTATATGGTTAGTAAGAGTGTTTTGAATTAATATAGTCATATAAAGGTTTAAATTATGAGGGATAGTCAGCACACTTGCCTTAGTGATACTAGAATAAAAATTGTTTATATAAAACCAGCTTTCAATGCCACGGGCAGCTTCTTCAGGTCGATAGAGTAGGCTCCTGAAGAAGCTGTCTTTGGAAGTGTATAAAAATGCTTTTGTCTGTTTTTTAGTGTTTTATCTAAACATTTCTATTCCAGTGTCACTAAGAAGTGTGATGGCTATCCCTCCTAATTTAAATCATGATTTAACCTAGTGCTCCATTCCAAATAACCTTTATAATATATTAGAATAAAGGTACAAAAAATTTTGATAGAAACATATAAAAGGAACAAACACAATATGCCTTTTTACAATGAAAAGAAGAACACAATTGAATTAATCAGGGGGGGGGTATGAAACGTGCAACACAACTTTATAAAAAAAGGAACCAAACAAACACAAAAGAGATAATAAGGAAATTTTAAAGACTAATATAACACCTAAATAGAAACATGACTCTCTAAGGAAAACCTCTTTTCGCTTTATGAGGCAATTGTATTATATTTGGAAGAAGGTACAGGAAAGGTGGGTAGAAACATATATAAGGGGGACAAACACAATATGGCCATTACAATGAAAAGAAGAACACAGTTCACACTTTACACTGCTGCCAATGGACAAAGAGGTAATGGATGTCTCTTAAAGAAAATTGATCGTCTCCGCCCAATCCCCTGACCTAGGTTTCATTCTATCGGAACTCATCAGGGAGGAGTGTGAAACGCGCAACGCAACTTCCTAAAAGAGAAAACCAAAAAACACAAAAGAGGAGAAAAAAAGGGAAATGGTAAAGAATAATAATAAAAATAATAAATAATAGAACACGTAGATAGGAACAAATAAAAGGTGTAACAAAAAGGACAAAACATGTAAATGGAATATCATAAACGACAAACACATGAAATGAACACCCAACAACTTTTATGCTATTTTATTGCCAATATATTTTTCTTTTCGTGTTATTTTACATTGTCATATATGTTCCAATAATTTATAAAAAAATAAAAACGAATAATTCTTTAAAGATTTAGATATACTGTAAATGAAAACACTAAGTTAATGTTCAGATAATTTATATAAGTAGTAAGGAGCTATGTCTCAAAAGCAGAATTATTCTTTATGGTTAGCTTAGTTTTCTATTGCATAACAATATAAGATAAAGCTACCTTATAACGACGGCTAGAAAATGTATAGCTTTAGGAATTAGAGATAAAAAAAAAACTCCATAGCTCGAGCCCATGATCGAGCAATCACTTAATAGAGATAATTCTTATTTAATTACTTTATTAATAATTTTATTTTTATGTAAAAGGATTTGTGAGTAATGTAAACCCCAATCAAAACTGTTTGTAATCTGTAAATTATTGTGTTCATATAGGTATTTATTTTTATGCATGACTGTGTTTTTTTATTATAAAATATGTGTACACAGTTGTATTTTCATTTATGATGTCTTGTGAGCAATAAAGATATTTAATGGAAAATGGAAATTTTGGTTGTACCTCTCATTTTTTTGTTAAATCAGTTGAACCCTTTTCTCTTTCCTTTTACCATCAAATTATATGTGATATAATAAGTATGCTGTTACCGTTGCACTAATGGCTGTGGATAGGGCCACATAAAATGTTTTTACAGCTTAAACAAAGGGTTAAAGAAGTAAAAAAATTAATGAAAATATTTAAGCTACAATTAATTTTATATATATATATATATTATTTAACATACTTTTTAATGCTTTCTAATAAGTAATTTTTGAATGGTAACTGAAAAATGTTTCAAAATTGATGGAAATATCCAACATTTCTGTAATGATAATGTAACGGCTTTTTAATTTTTTTAATTTTAACACATAATGAAGGTAACACAAATGCAGATTACTCATTTACTAAACTGCGCAGTTCATTGGGTTTTAATGGACAGGAAGTCTTGTTTGATATCAAATGATGTCAGAAATTTGAGTACTAGATCATATTAAAATACCTTTTTCATTAGTTGAAAGTCAAGGTTTAAAGTGCTTAAGGCTAGGTTAGTAAAGTGAGGTTATTTCCCTAATAAGTCTTAATAATTGTAGACATATTTTGGTTTAAGATCCTCGACAAGTGTTTTTCATCACAAATTTATATTAAATTGACTTAAAAAATACTAACTTTGTAATTTATTGATTTGGATTAATCTAAATTATGTAAAATGTCATGGATGAAGGTGAATTTTTCTTTAAAGTAATATAGGTAGAGTATCCTTTTAAGATTCATCCATGAACAAACACGTGTTACTCAGAAATGAAGTGAAAAGGACTTCACCCCTAAAATATATTTTTTTATACCATCTTTCTTGTTAAAATATCTACTGCGTCAATTATTGTTAAAAGGAACAACTTCATAGTATTTGGCAGAAGACGCCATTTCTCTATACCAATAAGAAGCTAGCCTTCACAAAACCTGTCGCCAGGACTCTTTCTATTGGTTAGTTTTTACATTGTTGACCAGGGGAGAAAATGCAAGGGGTATGTCATATACAAACCATTGTGCGTATGTTTATGGCAGGAGGATGATCTCCGGGACCAAACATCTACACCGAGATCTCGCTCAAGCACAAGTCAGTCACAGTCTAACACATTATAAAATAAATCACATCAATATCACAAGTGTGCAGTGGTAAAAAAACATTTAATTTAAATATGTGCAAGTAATTTACTGGTGTAATATAAATAAACCGTGTGTGAAATAACAGCCATCAACATTTCTCTTTCTTTAATTATAAATATACCGATTTAATTAGTGCTCGAACACGGAGCTATAGACAGCTGATTAAACTGTATCTTTTCCGTAAAGTGATGATAGTCGCTCGATAACGGAGCTTAAGACAACCTATTAAACATCACAGCATATATCAGGGAATTAATCCGCAGTGAATCAATCGACGCCCAAAGTGGGGTGATTGATCACATAGTACTACGATAGACGCCCAAGAGAGGCGCGATAAATCAGGTATTATTACAATTGACGCCAAAAGAGAGGTGCGATAAACCGATATTATTACAACTTTATGAGTCAAGGAAGGCCTACATGTCACTGCCATGTACATCAAACATCCGATCAACGGGAAAGAAACAGGATTTTCTTCTCTTCTCTTTTCCCCTCTCTCAAAATATAGTCCAAGCTCTGCAGGTGTAGAAGCATTTTTACAATCCATTATCCCAAATGTATAAAGTACAGTTTAATGTAGGATTGTTGATCCAAATAGAATAATAGATTGCTCCAGTTTCCCACCATATTCTCATGCCTACAATTTGTTGATCCTCACCCAATCCTTTATTTTGAACATGTCCATGAGCTCATTTTTAAATATGTTCTTATTTTTGTCATTACAGAAAATCAAAAAGTCTTCAACATAAATGGCCCTTATATAAATGTGTTTGCCATAAACATGATAATAAACGCATGGTTCTCATTCTGACCTCTTAAAATTAATTTTCATCAAAACATCATACATTTTTATACCATGTTCTTGAGGATTGCTTCAACCCATAAAGGCTCACTTTAAAAGACATACCTTCTTTTATTGACCTTTAACCACAAAATTCTAAGATTGATTCATATAAACCAGCTCTTTCAATTCGCCGTTGAGAAAAGGAGTTTCTAGATCCTTATAATCTATTGTTAGATCCAGATTACAAGCCAGGGCCAGAAAAACTAATTAATAATAACTAGAATTTCTCACCACAGGAGAAAAGGTCTCAGTGTAATCCACCCCATATTTTTGGGTGAAATCCTTTGCGACATATTGTGCTTTCTGGGTTATATCTCCATTCAAATCAGTTTTAATTTTGAATATAAATTTGATTTTGTTTGCCTTTTTATTTTTCAGCAAATTTACCAATGACCAGGCATCATTTTCTTTAAAAGATAAATATTCGCTTGTTACAGTTTCCTGCCACAAATCTCTATCATCAGATAAAGTCTCGCTGATACATAGTGGAATGTTTCTGTCTCAAATGCCACTATAAACTTCATAATCAGGATATTCCTCTGGTCTCCTCTGCCTCAATGGATATCATCTAGACTGCACTAAAACTTTCAACCACTGGTTTAGTTGCAGTTTCTTCGTATTCGTCAGAAGTAGTGATGGACACAATCGAGTAACTCGATTGTGTTGTGTAATCGGGAGTACTCAATTCTTCCGGGATTACTCGAGTAACTTTACTCGGACCTTGTTATTCCTTTATTTTCTCTTTGTTTACCGGCTAAGTGAGAATTGACCTTATTGGCTGGACTGTTTACCATGCTATTTCCATCTAAAAGGCATATTCCCTTATAGTTCATTTTTCACCAACAACTTCTGCTGCTACCCAAAAATGACTCTTTATGTTTTAAATCTTGCACGTGTATTTTCAATACAAAATACTCGCAGATGTAAAGTACACAATCGAAAAGCATGCTAACTAAGTGTATCACATTTCCGATTCTTTTTAAAAGTACTCGATAAAAGTTACACGGTTTTTTTTTTTACTCGGCACCTCGGCAGTCTTATTTCCACAATTGCATAGACGAAACTAATTATAGTATTTCTTAATTATTTTATTGATTATCATTTCTCCTTAGTAAAATATGATTATTTATAAATTGAAACTAATAAGAGTAAGTTACAAAAGAAAGAGAAAAAAATTAAAACTGTTTTCACTTTTAAAAAGTTAAAATTATTATCAATTTCTTTAACATGAATGTACAAATAAAAACTTATTCTATTAAAAATAGCACAAAACAATTTGTTTTCGTGAGATATTTATTAAAACGCATACTTTCATATTGACTGTACATGCAAAGTGTAATCTTAAAATAACGGAGGTCAATGTCACTGTCGACTGACTACTACAGAAAGAAATTATTGACATTTTATTAGTATCGAATTCCATTGCAAGACTTTCGAGTAATGTTATCCAACCGATTGCCACGGGATGATTCGAGTAAATTATTCGCTAAAAATTACTCGGTTCTTTTTAAAGAGAATCGAGTAATTACTCAATTCTTAGAATTACTCGATTGTGCCATCACTAGACAGAAGTCTCCCTTGATTCTTCCTCAGAAGCTGAGACTTAAAGTTGGATTGGAAAAGAAACTGTCTTTTCCTCATTGTTTTCAGTCAGCTGATTTCCATTATCCATTCTGCCAGTCTTATCCTAAAGGAAAATCACATCAAGAGAAGTAACCACGCTTTTTGGATTTTCAGGTTCAGTTATATGGCAGCTTTTTGTGTACTGACTACCCAACAAAAACTAAATGCTTACTTTTGGGATCCAATTTTTTTCGATTTGGTTTTTGTACATGGGCGTATGCTATACAACCAAAAACTCTTAAATAACTAATATTGGCCTTTTTGTCAGTCCACGCTTTCTAAGGTGTGTTACCCTTCACAAAGGATTCTTTTGTTCGGTGCAAGTATTTTCAATCTTCCTGCTAAATAATAATTTCGAACAGAGAACAAATATGGATTGGAATAATGATTTGTTCCTGCAGGTTATAGAACATTATAAAGAGTGTAGAATTCGTTGGAGAGTTCAAAAATAATTCAATAAAAGAGAATGCCTGGAATGCCATCGGAAACATAATGAAATGTCGAGTTTATGAAGTAAAGAAGAAAATTGACTCACTTCTAGCATCTTATCGATGAGAACGGCAAAAAAGCATGCTACCGAAAACTGGCAGTGTGGCAGAGAGTACATATACATCGAAATGGTACGCCTACACTAGTGTGCCATTTTTATTGGACAAGTATAAACCAAGATCAACTATCAACACAACGCTTTAAAATCAAAATAACACAGCGAGTATTTCTTTGGATATATTTTTATAAGTCTTTTATTCAGATGCTTGGCGTCGGTTTTGTCTGATATTAAAAAATTGTAGCCTAATTTAAGAAATTATTTTAATATGTTCTGTTTTTACTAGCTAGGCAATACATACTATTATTGCCCAGTGGTGGAGCTTGATTTGGTTTCCCCTCTACCCCTGCCCCCGACTTAAATCAATACACCCCTTAAATCTCCCCGCCGCTTAGCCAACATTTGTTTTACCACCGCGTGTTACCACCCGTTTGGGTTATACGCTTATATATTTATTCCGCTAATGTGTTAGGGATTATCAAAGTTGAAAGGAGGTGCACCCACATGCGTGGAGTGAGGATGATTTTTTTTTTTTTTTAGGGAAAACCACCCTCGCTAATCTTTGCAGGTCTTGTAATTCAAAACACCCTCCTTCACCAACCATCATGATAGATACTAGATAATGGTGCTTTAGTTCCGGCTTGATAGGACTTCGTGCTGACGCCGACATGGGTTCCTTCTCCCCTAACACTATCCAGCCCCCATATAATAAATACAAAGGACATGGCTATTGGCTGCTCCACCTACGTCCATACAACAAATCCCACTTTCCAAGATGGTTTAAGATAAATACAGTACATGTATCACGTCCTCAAAGTGAAAAAGAATATTAAATTGTCCATTTAATCTTTTTCTTCTAAAAACTAGCACCCCTAGAAACCCTCTTAACATATCGCCCCCAAAGACCTCCAAACCTCCTGCACCCCGCCCTCCCTCCACCGGCGTGGGGGTTGCGAATACGTACCTCCGACCCTGTTGTTCATAAAGATAGGAACAAGAGAAACAGTCAAGTAAGATTATTTTTTTCTTATAAATAATATATACCATTCCTTATCCAATTTTTTTTAAGTTCTCTAAAATGTTGAATAAAATACTATTTGATTTTCACTGTTGTACTTAATTTTAGCATACCTATTCTACACTATATTGCCATGAAAAACAATCTGTATCGCAAAAATATTTTAATAACTGTTTCTTATTGCTTCACAATATTCAATATGTCTGCTGCGTTCTACGGTACGAAGAGGTAAAAACGACAAGTCTGTATCATTTCTCCAGTCGCCGAGAATATTATTATTGGTTTCCCCTCTATCAAATGTTCCAATTGTAGCGTATTGGCTACGAGATGCCTTTCTTTTCATTAGGAAATTGTTCAAGTAAATGCATGTCATCACAACAATTGAAGCTTTCTCTGGTTCCAGCAACATAGGTTTCCTCAATATACGGAAGACAGGCGAAAGAATACCAAAGGCGTTCTTATCTACGCGACGTGCTCTTGATAAGCGATAATTATAGTTTATTTTGTCCGAGCCCTTAAAATGAGTGCTAGGATATGGTTTTTATTGTATGTCTTTGTAATGGAAACGTATCGTCTGCAACAAATATGTGAGGTACTTTTTGTTGTGCTCTGGGAATATAGCTATCAGGGGGGATTTTTAAATCATCATTTTGAAGTTTCTGGTTGAACTCTGTATTTCTGAACACTCCTCCATCGAATATTCGACCCTGGTAACCGACCTCAGAATAAATGAAATTATAATCATCATCTACAACAGCCATACTGAAAGTAGATTTGTAGTTGATGAAGTCGCTTCCACTTTTGATTGGTGCTTATATAACACAGTGTTTTCCGTCGATAGCAACGATAGCGTTAGGGAAATTTCACTGTTCTTCAAATATAAGTGCAATTCTCAACCATTCTTCTTATGTTGACGGTGTCTAATAACAAACAAAAAATGAAATAATCAAGCTAAATGTTAAAGCCAAACGTTTAATGTATACCCTCTCATCTTGAAATTTAAAAAAAATCCATAGGCGAGGGGTCAAAAATTATGCCTGGACATTTGTAATAATGTTCATTTTATTGCAGATACTATACATGTCGTGAGATTGCTTTTGTAAAAAAAAATAGTTAAAAACCAACCTCAACAAAATCCTGTAGTCCTTCAATTATAGCCGTACACACTTCAGGAATAACATTGCATACTGTTGATTTTGATATTTTAAAAAGGTACATTAGGGTTGGATAAGAATCACCCGTTGCCAAAAATCGCAAAGTCAAAGCAAGCCTTTGCTGTGCATAAATAATCTCTGTAGTTTGTATTTTTTTAAATAAAATTTTCTGAGAGGCATCTAAAACAGATGTGTAGAACTTCTAAGGCAGATTCAAAATACATGCTAGGTACAGCCAGTGAACATTCCCAATTCAAGCTTTTCAATATGATCGTGGAGAATCAAGGAGCTCCTCCAGGACTTACAACAGTCAAATTTCAAGAGAAAGTCTTCACTTGGAAAATAGCTTTTGGAGCAACCTTCAGCGATATGTACGAATCTATGAGTAGTAAGCACATGAAGATTCTGAGACACACAAAGGATCAATTAAGCCACACAATGGACCAATTAGTTGATTGGGGGGAGGGGGGATGTGGGAGGGAGGGGGTGGGGGTGAGG
>CABFVX010003016.1:24968-46257 GCA_902151425.1 Timema shepardi | reverse complement strand
ATAAAGATGTTTGCTTACTACACCAAAGTTCTTCTCCTAGTAGGATCGTAAAAGCTCCGCATGTGTAGATTTAAACCATTCCTTAAGTAGTAGAACATTTTCCGTAGCACAAGAATAGAAGCTGGCGTAATGAGTGGCGCCCTTGTTTACGTTGTACATTTTTTTTAGCTTCCTCAAGGAGGGACATCCAAGCTTACCCAATTCAAAAAACTCGTACTTGTCACAATCGGAACCTATGAGTGTCTCTATCCAAGTTAACTTCTCCACTCCTCTGCGTAAGAAAGGCATACCAATCAACATGAAACTTAAGATTTATTATGTACATATCTTTATAAAGATGTTTGCTTACTACAACAATGTTTGCTATTTAATTACCTTAAACACAAATTATATTAATTACCTTAAATCACACAAAGTTAGTGACAGGATTGCTTCAGTTACTCCATAAAGATGTTTGCTTACTACACCAAAGTTCTTCTCCTAGTAGGATCGTAAAAGCTCCGCATGTGTAGATTTAAACCATTCCTTAAGTAGTAGAACATTTTCCGTAGCACAAGAATAGAAGCTGGCGTAATGAGTGGCGCCCTTGTTTACGTTGTACATTTTTTTTAGCTTCCTCAAGGAGGGACATCCAAGCTTACCCAATTCAAAAAACTCGTACTTGTCACAATCGGAACCTATGAGTGTCTCTATCCAAGTTAACTTCTCCACTCCTCTGCGTAAGAAAGGCATACCAATCAACATGAAACTTAAGATTTATTATGTACATATCTTTATAAAGATGTTTGCTTACTACAACAATGTTTGCTATTTAATTACCTTAAACACAAATTATATTAATTACCTTAAATCACACAAAGTTAGTGACAGGATTGCTTCAGTTACTCCATAAAGATGTTTGCTTACTACACCAAAGTTCTTCTCCTAGTAGGATCGTAAAAGCTCCGCATGTGTAGATTTAAACCATTCCTTAAGTAGTAGAACATTTTCCGTAGCACAAGAATAGAAGCTGGCGTAATGAGTGGCGCCCTTGTTTACGTTGTACATTTTTTTTAGCTTCCTCAAGGAGGGACATCCAAGCTTACCCAATTCAAAAAACTCGTACTTGTCACAATCGGAACCTATGAGTGTCTCTATCCAAGTTAACTTAAATTCTTAAATTCTACTAGTCTACTGAAACACCCCACACATCACAAGGGGAATAACCCTAACGGAGCTGATGTTCGCTATAAATCTGCACACTCAGCTGGATATAGTCAACAATAGGGTTAAGAATGTGGATGACATAGAACAACTACTATTCCAAGTTCAAAACAAATTGAATGTTCAGCAAGGGAGGCAAATAAAATAATCAGGGAAAAGGGAGTGTTAGTTCAAGTACGTAGAAAAAAGCCTTAGTTAAACAGTTCGGTAAAAAGAAAGTTAACTGGGTTGGAGTGGAAGTGCATAAGGTACTAGGCAGGCGCTTATGTTTACTAATTGCAAACTAAAAAATCATAAAAGATAAATTTGAACCAAATAGCACGTTCCAGATTATCCAATGAAAAAACACCCTTGAAGATGTGTTTCCCAGACATTTTTTCCCGCCCAGTTAGTTGTAGGATGTGAATGGCGTGACTCACCTCTCTGGTAGCAACGATAATGGCAGGACTCTACCCCATACTCTCAATGAAAAGGAAAAAGCTGGAGAAATATGGAGGACCTCGGAATCTTCGCTGGACTCAAATGAGTGCGAGTCTAACCCATAAAGGTAATCTTTGAAGGAGCAGAATGGGGCTGTCCTTCAAGCACACGTCCAGCCACAGAGGAAGAAGTAATAGGGAAGTTTTTAGTTTGCAATACTGGGTAAGAATGTGAGGTGATACATTATCTGTGATAGTGTCAAAAATTGAGACAGTTGAACACAGAGGACTCATTTGACAAGGGCCAGATTAACATTACAGTAATAAACAAAGCACACAATATTTATAGAGTAGTAAATCTTAAGTGCTTGGTTATTAAGACAAAAGTTTGATTAACCTTTTTATCATGAAGTATTATTCAAAACATTATAGCCTCCAATGCGGTGTGAGCTATATATTTTTTTTAAACAAACCACTTATTAATTAACAAACAGTATGAGGTATCTGAACGTCTTCAACTCGTCTTACCACTCAGATATACACAGTCCAAATTTTACAGTAAATGCCTTTTAGATACGAAAAACATATTTTTTGCGACCAACATTTTATAGTATTTTACTATATTATTATAATTAATTTGGCCGACCTCTTGATATAATGGTTTGGGCCCCTGATTACTGATTTAGACATCCCGGGTTCGATTCCCGGCATTAACCTATTTAATTTTCCCAAAAGGGAAACTGTTCCTATGAGCACCATGTTCTGGTTAATTAGGCTTAAGCTATGGGGAAAAAAGTGTTATTTTATAGTTTCTGATCATATCTATCAAAAGTGACATATGCAGATCACATTATTTGACACATATGAATACGTTTAAGTAGATCGAGTAACTTTTCTAGCTGTCAGATAAGGTTTTTCCTGTGAGAAATTGACTGTAGGTCGCCCTAAAGTCTTTTTGCTCCACTAATCTCTTCACAGCCCTCCACTGCACGTGTTGCACGTGTGCTCTAGTGTCTGCTGCCGCCGCTAAATGTCCTCGCGGTGCCGCTTGACCTCGCAACCACTCACCAGACACGCTCCTTGGAGTTTCCTGTTGTTTTCTGGCTTGGCACCGCAGCTATAACTAGCTCTTACCATATTGACATTTTTATACGCGAGCTAATTCCTCAAACAGACGGTCGATGTTTTCGTACTTTATTCAATAAATAAACAAACTTGTATTGAATTAATTATGGCAACTTTCAGTATTTAAGAAATAAGATGCGAAGCATAGTAGGAATTTGGAGTGAAATAATATTTAGAAAAAAAAAATTCTACGGTCAACAATGTTAATATTTCACCATATTAGTTGTGTTATTTTGTATATATTGATAAAATCCACTATCAAAAGTGACAGCTGCATATCACAAGACTTGACGTGTGAATACGTAAAGTCTATCTAATAACATTTCTAGCATTCTAATGTATAGCTATTTTGAAACACTCCGACTTACTTTTTGTAACTATTATTATTTACAACAAACATGTAATTAAAAACCCTTCTCTCAAACTAGTTTTTGAAACAAAGAAATTTTGTTCTAATTAATCTAATTAATCATATCTTTGCCACTCTTTGAGATATGAATAATTAACTTACAATTTCAAAAGTGTATCATTCTTAAAGATATAAAACTTTTATTTGAAAAAATATGTTGTACAATCAATATTTTAAAAGCTATTTGGTAAAGAACCGCTGACACAGTGTTAGTGGACTAATGCAAGTTTACTAGTACTAACATGTTAGCTGTGTTGACACGAATTTTTCAATTGTATTAGTATCGCTTCTAAAAACATGGTTGAAAATGAAGTTATGCTAACTGATCTCTCTATTGGTGCAATATGTTAGGGTCTAGAAAGGGTGAATATATAATAAGAATGGGTGACCAAATAAATTACAATTTTTCAGTAAACGCAATGTATCATAATTAGATGACCTGTTTAGAAAAAATGTGTTTGTATAAACAACGTTAGTGATTAGTATGTCTCATATTTCTTAATCTCTTAATAGTTTAAAATGTATTTCATTTGATCCCAAATAGTTATTATACTATTTTTCTTGATTTGTTAACTCAATTAGCAAACATGATAAATAAAATTAAACTCAAATGTCAATAAATCCCAATACAACCCTCGGTTGGGCATTTTTTTTAAATAGGCCTAACGCAGGTTTTTAAGCCCTGTTTTAAATTTTGGTATACTAATAACAAAATATTTTGTTAAATGCTATCTTGTTATGCCTAAAATATTTCTTAAGAATAATAATTCATTCATTTGAAGATTTGGTTTAAATATAGACTATCTGGTTTGTTATGCCATAATAGTATTATTATATGTATCTACTCAAGTTTACAAAGCATTACTACAACGCGAATATTATGTTGCCGGAACTAATCTCGGTACTACAATGTTGTATTATATTTTGTGATTGTATATAAAAAGAATTAAACATGCCATGTTGATTGGTAGGAAATAATGGTTTGATAAAATTATTGATAACATTTGTTTACCGAAATTAAATAATATCTCTCACAAGGAGCATTTGCAATATTTACGTAGGCCTAACATTTTATTTTGGAAACTTCTAGAAAATTTGTACACCTGATATAACTTTACAATATCCGCTAGTGCAATATCCCTCGTATGCTTATCTTTATAAATTCGGTGCTTAAAATTGCACAAAAACTCATTCTTTTTCATAATATTTCACAAATAAGTGTCTCCCGCACAACCAATTCCTTAGTTGTTGCCATTTTGAATTGTCTACTTGCATTAGTAAAGTTGGAAAGTGACCAACTTTTTCACTTGCAAGTAGACTTGCATGTTAGTAGCTTGCGTGTCTGTTTACACGGTGCAAGCTGTGCGCGCGCAGCCGAATTAGTGTACTTGCATTAGTCAACTAATACCGTGTCAACGGGCCTTAAGTGAATATTAAAAAAAAAGCTTTGGGAAGTGAGGAGTGGAAAATGCATAGAACAGATAATATATTTATGTAATTTCCTGGGTACAGATCCAGAGGTCTTGGGCTCGATCCCCAGCGCTTACAAAATGTATCCCTAAAGGATTAGGTCTGGAACGGGGTCAAACTCAGCCTCGTGAGGACAAATGAGAAGCTACTTGAATAAACAAGTAGCAGCTCTTGTTCAGAAAACTGAGATTAATGGCCGGAGGTATCGGTGTGCTGACCACAACGTTCTTGGATATCCTCATTTACATCTCGATATCAGTTTGATCTAAATAGATAAAGATAGCCACTAAGTTAAATGGTTTGAATATATAAAGATAGACACTAGGTTAAATTGGTTTGAATGAATAAAGATATACACTAGGTTAAATGGTTTGAATGAATAAAGATATACACTAGGTTGAATGATTTGAATAGATAATGATATACACTAGGTTAAATGGTTTGAATATATAAAGATAGACACTAGGTTAAATGGTTTGAATGAATAAAGATATACACTAGGTTAAATGGTTTGAATGAATAAAGATATACACTAGGTTGAATGATTTGAATAGATAAAGATATACACTAGGTTAAATGGTTTGAATATATAAAGATAGACACTAGGTTAAATGGTTTGAATAGATAAAGATAGACACTAGGTTAAATGGTTTGAATAGATAAAGCTAGACACTAGGTTAAATGGTTTGAATAGATAAAGATATACACTATGTTAAATGGTTTGAATAAATAAATATAACCACTGGGTTAAATGTTCTGTATAGATACATATGAAAGATATCATCTGGGATAAAGGAATATTTGGGTAATAGATGTCTACATAGAGCAAGAGGATCCTCGTTGCCCCACAGATGCTCAACTTATCCCGCTGATGATTAGCATATTCTCTCACCTTTTGTCTACCTTGGTATTCCCGTCCTTTTCTAATCTTGTTTCGTGACTGGACACTCTCCTTTATTCGTGTCAGATCATCTTGACTGCTCTTTGTTTGCTGGATCACTTCCGAGAAAAACTGGACCATTATCTCTTAGATGTTGTAGATATTCCATAAACGACACACAATAGAGACTCCCTCCAATAACTTCAGCGCCTTAGCACTGGTAGGGGAGTTCCAAGATAAACTGACCATTTTACTTTCTCGCAACCCCTCGGGCAGATTGGGATAGTAAACAAAATCTAATAGTAGATTTTGATGGATGTCAACGTTTTATGATTCACTTAACTTGAAAATGTGTTTAAAGTAATGCCACCTGTTTGTATCTCGGCCTAGAGCCGAAACCATTTTACCGATTGGGTTCCACAGAGGGATTATTGGAATTATATATCCAACCCTAAAATTATGAGTTATTTACTTATGGGTGAAAGTCCCTTATAAGGATTTTGATTAACATTCTAATCTAGGCACTGTTTAAAATTACAATCTACGAAAATAACTTTGATGGTACCTTACATTTGCGGAAATTTGCAAATTTTTGATCATATATCAGCCACTCTTGGAGATATGAAGAACTAGCCCCATAGTTTTAAAATTATATCATTCTAAAATATATAAAAAGATATTTGAAAAAATATTTTATACAATCGATATTTTAAGGGCCAAAAGTAAATTAATCTTTTTAAAAAAAAAGCTTTGGGATTTGGGTAATGCAAAATGTACAGAACAGATAATATGTTTATGTAAGTGTGTATTTATTCCCTATCCAGTGGTCAGAGTTCCTGGATACAAATGCAGAGGTCCCGGGCACGATCCCCAGCGCTTTCAAAATGTATCTCTGAATGATTAGGCCTGGAACGGGGTCAAACTCAGCCTCGTGAGGACAAATGAGAAGCTACTTGAATAAACAAGTAGCAGCTACGGTCTATAAAACTAATCTTAACGGCCGGGAGTATTTGTTGTGCTGATCACATGACACCCTCTCTCCGAAAATGTTGGTACTATCTTTTCTAACAGCTGGTATAATTCGCTTAGGGCTTACACCATGGAGGTTTTTAAATATAGTCTTTGGTGAAATGTAATGTTATTTTTTCCTCATTATGTTAATATAACAATGTATTTTGTTTCACTTCCCCTGTAACAAGAAGTGTATTAATCACAACTACCATTACACATTAGCGTAAGTGCGTATAACCTGAACGGGTAGTAAGACACGGTAATAATATTTTGTTTCATATTATCTAATGAGCTATAAGTATAGTTTAAATAAAGGCGGTACAAAGTCTGTGTCACCGTAACATTCATTTAATTTTATTTACATTTTCGGGTACAGCAATAATTATATTATCATTGGCTGGAACCAGATAAGATAATTTAAATTTAAATATTACATAATTTACCTTATAGTTATGTTTTATAAATTATTTTAAAGTTTTTGGACATTTTCATTTGACATCTAGAAAAAGCCATTAATTCTACTTTCACCCGACCGGGGTTAAACCCCAATCTCCCAGTCATCGGCAGTCTTGTCTATTGTGAAAGTGATGCCTTAGACCATGCGGCCACCAAAGAGGGTACTAAACAGGGTCCAGATTTTGATGACTTGTCTTTCTTTTTTCGTCACATACAATGCTGATGATCACTTTGTGTGGAAATGTATATTTTATAGATTATATTTTTATGTTATTTGCGTCATTTTTTAAATTAAATTTTAGTCATTTTTAAAATCATTTTAAAGCAGTTGAATAAGCATATTTTAAATACTAGCATTAATTTATAAATGCACAAATAATCAAAAATACACAAATTCTCAGCATATCATACAGTGGTTGTCAGAATGAGAAGATGTAAGCAATAAACTGTGTATCCTTTTTGCTTGTTTAGTTGTAAAATTCACATTTATGGTGAGACTGCAAATAGGATGTAAAGATGGTTGCATTGGCAGGGAGAAGCACATATTTGTAAATCTATATTATATCCATCCGAATGCAACAGCTAAGTTGTTAAAGACTTTTCATTGTAATTAACATTTTGTAAAAGTGCATTTTAATTTAGTCTTGTGCATTTATTACGAGCTTTGTTCATTTATTTAGGTCAATCTTTTTTAGAATAGTAAGTTACTTTTAGAATTTTTAGATCTTTATATGGGTTTTTTAAAATAATTTTTAGGTTATCAAAATCTGGACTCTGTTAAAACGCTAACAATGTAGTAAAATGTCTACCAATATTGAACGGGGAAAAAAATTGTTTGTAATTTATAAGCAGCTGTTCTTATTAGAATTCTCTAGTTCTAGACTATAGAGGTTTCGTATCAGTCAAGGTTGGATCCAGGAACTGTTGTAGAGGGACGATTGGTTTTCGTGAGGCCACTTCAAGTATAAGTTTAATAATTTTAGCTAATACAGATTTTTATTTATAATATTTTTAATAATAATATTGCTAGCTTATAAAAATAATTCCAATCAGTAATTATAACAATAAAAAGAGGATTTGTAATAAAAAAAACAATTTTTATTAATAAATTTGTAATTTTAATATAAAAAACATAAGACAAAATCCCTGTCACAATAAAAGTAGTAAATATGTAGGCCTACATGAGCCTAAAATGTTTAAGTAGATAATAGTATTAAAAATATGTATTTTAATACAAATAATTTGCTTTCATTATAAACTTATTGAAGAGTTTTGGTTGTAAGCCACTTGCTTTTCTACACATTAGAGCTGTTGAAAGATATTGATTAGGTCGTGCAGGAGATAGGGGCGAGAGGTTAAAGTCATTCTGTACAACATTAAGGTATTGGTTTCAATATGTTTGATTATTTTCTATGCAGAGGGAGGAGGGGGGGTGAATCTTACCCATCCCTCTCCTCTGAATTCGCCACTGGTATCAGCTCACCTAGGAAGAGAAAGATAAGAAAAACTCTCCTCCACAGGACCTGCAGTTTCCTCAGAGGCTGTCGCCTAGTGTAAAACGATCATCCGATCATCCGCATTTCACTGGATCAAGGATCGTCAACTAGTCGATCCCGACCGACTGGTAGATCTCGCGGCAACTTTCAGTCGATCACGTAAGAAAACTACGTTGTTGATAAGAGTTTAACTCTGAACTTTTTAAACCCACAACTGCATCAAGTACTTTCAAATAATTTGAATGTGACTAAAATTACCTTGGTTGCTCAGAAATAATAATGTTATAGGTATAATGTTAAAACGTTCATTCTATTTGTCCTTTTTTTTCTATATAGGGGAGGACGGAAGAATTTGAAATAAGGCTGAATTCAAACAATAATATCTGTTTATTATTTTTGTAACAAAATAGTGTTCTATAATGGTGCGTGGCAGATATGTCAATACAATAAAATTCATAGATTAATACTTCGCTTAGTTGACATATAGGCTTTTTTTTAATACCAGGGCTTACTACCCATTCAGGTTATACGCTTATGTTCTACATATGCCAATATATTATTGATGAAGAAGGTTGAATTGAAAGGAAGTGTACCCACATTTTTGAGGGGAGAAAGAGAGAGAGAGGGGAAGAGAGTGTAAAATATTTAGGGAAAACCACCCTCAGTGCACCCAACCGGGCTCAAACCACGATCTCTCCGTCATTTCCATCCTATTTCGATAGTAGTGCCTTAGACCATGCGTCCACCGAAGTGGATGACGAATATGCTTGTTGACACATTGTTGATATAAACACAATATTCTTAAGGAGTGACATCCTTGTTTCTGTTGAAATAGAGGAGAAGTAGAGATAGACAAAGTAAATATCAAAGCATAGTGGAGAGTCTATGGGTGATCACGGGACAATTTATGACTTTATAAGTTTATTGGGGTTCAAAAAGATGTGCGATACTAATGAGGTAGGAATGAGGTAGAATTTAGAGGAAATGTTCTTGTATTTGCGTATAGAGAGAGTGGCAAATCTTTTACGAAAAATCACCCTTGTTCACACTTTATCCTTGTCTGTGCCCTCGCTACACCCGATAGAGATTCGAACCACGACCTCTCCGCATCAGGCAAACCAGACAAGACGGGACTGGAGCCTTTGTTCGCGCGTGACGCTAGAATAGCCAACCAAAGTGCAGACCTAACTTTCCCTCTGGCGAGAGTCGTTGTGTTCGGTCGTGTAGTAGCTGGAACCAGAAGGCCAGACTAGTCCCGCCTGTCTACGAGAGTCACGAACTAGAGTCACGATACTGGAGCACAACGCAGCTACTATACTGGCGTGCGCGCGCACACATTGTGACACCACCTTTTGTTTGTGTTTCACTCGTGCGCTCAAGTTTTGTAGAGAATTATAATCCAGTCAGTCTAGTTAGTGAGAATGGACATCGAATAGAAAGCATTGATGTCTCCATAGATACTGTAACATCGATGTGGGAAATATCGTCTAAATATGTCGATGCTATGGAGTATTTTGAATATTAATTTATTAAAAATGAGTTTCAGTACAGTTACGTAACTTTTTTTCATTTATCCGATGTATAAATGTACACTTTCTGAACCGACTTGAGTATATCAGCACAAGACTTATAATCTAACTTAAGACTAGGACAGGCACAACACCCAGCCCCCGGCCGTTAATTCATCACTGTGAAATGGTAAACCCACATTTCACCAAAGATAAAACAAAACTCGATCGAGTAAGGAATCGAGGCCAGGTCCCTGAGGTCAGTAGACAGACATGCTACCAAATGAGCTGGGGTGTCTGAGCTTTTTAGGGAGAGATTTTATCTTTAAGGAGACTAGTATTAAGGCTGTTCTTAAAACTTCGGTAGCTGAAATTCTAATTGAGTTTTTTTTTAATAATGCCAATTATGGGTTTTTAAATATTTATTTTTATTTCTCAAATTATTCTACTTTTCTTTTTGACACTCCCCCAAACTTCAGTGGCACACGTGCAGACCTTTTGCGGCATACCAGTTGAAAAAACGCTACTCCATGCAAATGCGGGTATATTTCTTCTAAATGCTAACTTTATCATCTTTACTCGATTAATGCAATTAAATTCAGATATCCCGGACAGATATTAAGAGGCATTAACAGATTTGAAGAATGCCTGACTTAGGTTTGAGCCTAATTTAACTTTTTGTTGTACTCTTTTAGTCGGCAAATTATTTCTCGCCTTGATAGATACA
The DNA here is from genome assembly GCA_902151425.1 of Timema shepardi. Classification (NCBI taxonomy): domain Eukaryota; kingdom Metazoa; phylum Arthropoda; class Insecta; order Phasmatodea; family Timematidae; genus Timema; species Timema shepardi. The sequence continues at coordinate 35,553 of CABFVX010003016.1, read as the reverse complement.
TAGGCTAGGGCGTGAATTTAATCTGGTCTGGTTCACTGGTGGTGAGAAGGTTAGGGTTTGTATCCCATCTGAGTGTACTGAGGGTGGTATTTAGTAAATAGTGTTCCGCGCCTTTTCTCTGTATATTTTCCCTAATGTATACTTTCTTCATTAATGTAAATAGCCGGTGTAGTAGTCAGTGCACCTGGCTACGAATCTAGGGGTCCCAGGTTCGATTCCCGGCTGGTACCTTGGGTATTTTTGACGAAGGTGGAACTATCCAATTGGTCACCAGGGTTTGGTTAGTTGGGTTTAAGTGTTTCCACTGGCTCCACACCCTCACACTCACTATCACCATCACTTCATCTCATCAGGACATGGAAAGACCCTCCACGGAAAGGATGTACTACTATTAGTACATTCGGGTGTCCCTTGGGCAACGGTACTTTAGTACTGGCTAGTCTTTCCACATACTGGACTCTGAGTGATTTAGCCCAGACTCGATGTATATATTTATTGTTAGTATGCGGATATGTAAAAGACGTGGTGGACACACATACACACTAAACCACTTGTGTGGAACATTACATCTCATTAACAGTGTGAATTTTGGATTAGTTTTCTTTTCAATAAAAACATTAAATTGATAGCTTGGGGAACATTGTCGTGTTTTTCCTAGAACTAATTGCTATAATATGTTCATCTCTTTTTGCTAGTCATTAAAATTCAACAAAAATAATCCCATATTCATCCATTTGAGAAAAATGCTAGATTTCAATTTGACAAGGTGCTGTAATTACTTCACTTAGCAAAGAGGCATCACATATTTTCGGGGGTGAATTATTACTCTACGGTGTTTTATAGTCAACTTTTCAACATTCACGTCTACATTGAGTCAACTAAAGTCCAATTTCCACAGGTAGGGTTTTATCTGACAGCTGGAAAAATTACTAGATCTACTTCATGTATTCATACGTCAAGCCATGTTAACTTAGCTATCACTTTAGATAGGTAGTATCAATAAATATAAAAATAACACAATAATAATATTTAGCACCGCGTCTTACTACCCATTCGGGTTATACGCTTAAAAATAACACAAAAAATAAAGTTAACTGCTGCCATCAATTAGACAATCATGAGACCTTTCTATTAAACTTCATATTATGTTTAAAAGAGGTCTCTGTCATAATTAAATTAGGTAAAAAAAAGTATTTATAGGGGCCATTAAGGAGTTTGGAATATAAAAGTTGTTGTTCTGTAAAATGTGTGTAATATGACTTCCACCCTGTCCTACGTTACCTTCATATGCTAATATTTTTTAAATGGCCCTACCTACCAAAATCCTACTATATTATATTTAACGATGTACCGAACATTGGTTATAAAGAGCACAAATAATCAAATAAATCTTTCAATGAAAACAAAAGTAAATAATTAGAGTCATTCTGTGCTTCTGTACTAGTAGACACTCACACGAATGACGTGTTTACAAAGTATTCTCGATAGAGTTGGCTTGTTCTGTATTGTTTTATTGTTTCGAAAAACTTATGGTATGTGAGACAAGGCTGCAATGTTTAGCACTTTTATGGGTCAGTTGTAGATTCTTTAGATTAGGGGAAAGTTAGCATTTATTCTTCAGACTCTAGCTGGCCGCCACAAGTTTGGTTCTGCTTGGAATGTTTTCTACAGTAGCCCCATGGCTTCTTTGGTGCTGACTGACAGCATTGAAAAGCTACCAGACCAAATTATGTATCCCTACGCCGAACCATATGAGCTGCAAAAACATGTGTTTAGCAGCTGTCAATTATTATGGTCAACATTTAGGTATATACCTAAATGTTGACTGACAGAAGTCAGCTGTGAGCTGTCAGTCAGCACCAAAGAAGCCATGGGGCTACTGTAGACACTGATTATAATGTATATCAATCTTATAGTAATAACAGAGTTTATTTTATATAAAACTCACTTTGTCGCTAATCATTTATAAAGTAAAATTTACAGTCAAATAGTAAATAAAAAGACTGACCAGGCACGATTATAATTAGGTGTACGTATTGAGATCGAATAATCAAGTAATCGTGATACCCGTTTCTGTTGCCGCATGGTCTAAGGCGCTACTCTTGCAATAGACTGGACTGCCGATGATGGGGAGATCGTGGTTCGATCCCAGTCGGATGTACTGATGGTGGTTTTCCCTAGATGGTGTTCCACTCTCTTTCTCCACGCAAGTGCGGGTGCACTTCCTCTCATTCAACTTTCCTCGTCCTTAACCCATTAATGTAATTAGTACACAAGCGTATAACCCGAATGAGTAGTAAACTGTAGTGCTAAAAAAAGAAGTAATCATGATGTAGTGAACGATGATTACAAGTTGAATGATGCTTTGATCATATCACTGAACTAAGATCAAACTTTATTTAAGTATCATGCATAGTGAAACTCGAGGAATGATGGAGTCTGATCGATAAATGTTTGGTAATCAGATACTTTATAAATATCATGAATAGCTCTGACCAATGAACGTGGATCCTACATTGATCAAGTACATTTATCCGTTATGTAGGAATGATCATCATGGGTTTTTTTACGTCATACAAAGATCATATCATTAATGTCTTTATCTTTTCCGATTAGTACCCACACGGTCAGTTGAAGATATGGCGTGCTGACGTTTGGTCAGAGGTTCAGTAAGCTGGATATATTCGTATCCTCTGATGCTAGCTCTTGTACGATCTGGATGAAGGATGCACGTACCAGGGCTAGGATAGTATGGATACGTCTGGATACTTTAGGACTTGAGCTGGAGAAGTGGAGAAAGTCTACCATTCAACAGCAAAAGTTTGCGATATTACATATATAGAGATATGATACTTTATATATATATATGATACTGTATATATATATATATATGATACTTTAAATATATATATGATACTTTATATATATATGATACTTTACATATATATATACATGATGGAGCCGAAACAATTAGACGATTAGTAACTTGAAAATTAACATTTTAATTGAACAGTAAATATGCACTAGCTAAATAAAAGTAAACTACTGCTACATACATTTATTTAACAGTATAAATTGTATTATTATTATTATTTAGCACCGTGTCTTACTACCCGTTCGGATTATACGCTTAAATACTAGTTACGATAAATGGTTAGGAATTGGGAAGGTTGAATCTAAAGGAAGCGAGCCCGCATTTGCGTGGAGGGAGAGTGGAAAATCATTTAGGAAAAGCACCCCTAGTTCACCCTACCGAGATTATAACCTTGATCTCCCCGTCCTCGGCAGTCTAGCTCACCACGACTAGCGCGTTCGCTAACTACGCCACCAAGGCGGGTAGCTTTGTGAAGATGTCACTCATGTGAGCTCCACCTGACGTCAGGAAAACCCCAGCAAGTTGTTCATCACTTTCCTTACCATAGATCACCTAATTGTTTCCACCACATCCTTTAAAATCATCCCGTGTGTGATGAGTTTTCTGCGCATTTATATTCACAAAATACTGGTAAAATGTGCATTAAATTATGCACTTAGAATTGAATAAATATGTAAAACATAAAAACCGGAAAATATGCACAATTAAAAACAAGGATTAGATACGATACTATAATTTATATTTTACTATATTCTTTAGTAGCTTACTGACTGACTGTTGTTCTGATTACAATAGTCAAACAAAATTTTCATAAGTGAATCAATTCTGATTGTCACTTAAAATGTTCTTGTACATTGAAAATCTCCTCTATACTTCACACGTAGTGATGGGATAATACTTTAAGCGGGCCATCTCTGTAGGTGTATACTCTGTGATTTCTTCTATATATTACGCCAGAATAACTTGGATGCTTATTCTTTCCAAAACACTGAGGCCTGCATTCTTTTTCAATATGTTGTGAAATTTATCCTATGGATCTCCCAGTTTTACCTGACACAGTACTATCTGATTCTTTGCGGAACAGCTCCAAAGAGTCCGCTAGTTGTAAATCTCGCTTTTCAAGCTTGGTGATGGTGTCGAGAAGTGTTCGAAAATGTGCCTCTATGAATATAATCTCACTTTTCAACTCTTTCCTCTAACAAGCACTGTTTGCATACTTGATATGGCTGCATCTTCAGGATTCAGCAAACTCAAGACCTGTAAAGAAATACACAACTTTTTGAACCTTGGTAGGCTCTTTACATTTACTAGGTGTTTAAATGTACTAGGTGCATATATAAGTAAAATGCGTCTCTAATATTGGTTGCATGTTTAAGTTTCGATTAACAGCACCTACCCTCTTAATATCTGGAAGATGATAGCCAGGTGCCCCATCTAGTGAACACAGGCTCTCTAGGAACAGGTGTCTATGGTAGCTCCTCTTTGAACAGACTCACTTGTGATTGCGCTTTGACTAAATCCTTTTTCGTCGTAGATAACAAATGGTTCACCACCGGATATTGTTAACGGCCTTCTACAGCAATCCGATGAAGTCAGTGTGTAACAATAAAAGGGTTGTATTGTACAATAAAAGCCCCACCCAACCCGATGTTGCATAGACTATCGTCCGATTCATACTACCCACTCCAAGAAACGTCGACATTAATTCAAATCACCTAGAATAGTATTCTTCACTATTGTAGTTCCATATCACTTCAAGCAATATACAAACAATATATTTCAATATAATTCACTATCAACTCTCTACAGTGTAAGCTGTTCATATACGTACCCTCTAGATAAACTGGCTTGCACAGCCTACTAACCTGGCTGACTTCAAAACGTGATAAATCGAGGAGCAGGGCAAACTTGCCTTGGTGTAACAACACTTGATGTCCCGACCTGGCTAACTTAGATGCATCTGATGGGCGTTTTTCCTGCACACCTGGCGAAAAGAGGACGCGAACATGGCTGCCCCCTGTGGGCGGGTTGGAGCAACCATCACCTGTTCTCTGGCGTCAGCAGCCAATCAGTCAAAAATATGTTTTGACAACAAACCGGAGAAGCGTCTACACGAAGTGGGATGACCAATCAGCGACCTACAAGCAAGTTGGCGTACGTGCCAGAGAAGGTATGCCTCTCCATGCTGCGGCGTCACCCGGCTTAAAATGGACTATTACTACCAAAATTCCTACGCATTTAGCTCACTATATAATATGGATGTTGGGAAGATATTATTCGACTTGTGAATTCGGTACCGGCGAGGATGGACCTCCGTTATATTTATTAAATGTTTGACTATTGAATTCGGCACCGTAGAGGATGGACCTCTGTTAGTATTTATTAAATATTGTACTTTTGAAATCGACGCCATGATGGATGGACTGTGGATATTATTTTATAACGTCAGGAGACGACTTCTAAAATTCTGGACATTGTAAAGGAAAGTTAAAATACTCTGTTAATATTTTTTGTTTAAATTATGGAACTTTTAACTACAGTATTTAATTTAATTCTTTTTATAGCTGAGATAGGCTGATATTTGTTTATTAGATGTGGGCATTATTTAAATGCTAATTTCTAACTAAATGTAACTTCAGTTTCATGTCGCCACTTAAGGGCTTGTTTCTTAAAGATGTTAGTAATTTCTTAATGTTTGCTGGTCTAAATTAACGAAATGTTAATTGAAATATTTTAAAATCATGTATCTTAATTATCTGGACTTTCTGTATTATCCTAGCTTTTGTTGTCATACATTTAAATTCATTTATTTACAATTCAATATTTTGTGTAACATAAATTTGGCAAACTTCTAATGTTCATTAACTTAATATTATTGTTATACTTCGTTTAGAAGTTGAACGATGTCGATTCAAGTAGTCCCTCGTGATTTTGCATTAGGTTTGAGATGTTAAACTCTCGTGTATATTTTAACATAATGTTTGTAGTTAAAATATGTATTGTAGTACTTGAAAGTACTTTCGTTTTGTGTAAAATTTTATATTTAAAGTAAATGTATGTATAATAATAATATAACTTTACTTTGGAAAGGTTAATGTTTCCGTAATGTCGGTAGATATTCAGACGCTTTTGTAACAATTTATAAAGTCTTGTTTTAGTATTTATTTCTTTATATTTTATTATTTTAGTATCAATTTCATTATTGTTTACTTAATTAAATATTTCTTATATTCATTTATTAATAATTTATGTAATTATAACATTTTTCTGTTTACCGCCTTTTCTTTCATTAATTTGGTTTTGTAGGGTGGTACAATTGCTTTCTCGTATTTTTACGCGCGTCTCTTAGTTAGTTCGCAAAGTGTTTTCCTCAAAGGTGAACGTGAATCACCAACGCGGCTCAACTAATCGGTTTCTCTTAGTGTTTTCAATTCTCTTTCGCTAATTCAAATAACCCCATTCTCATCCTAACTTGCGTCAATGTGCATCTGATCAGAAGCACCGAGATCATCACATCACAACCCCAGGTAGGCCTACTTGGGTTACTGCTTCACCGGATCTTCAGCATCAGGTAGGATCTCACTATTTCTACTTACGCACACATTAATTAATTAATTAATTCTCTCGCTCAATCAAATTAAAACCAGTCTCTTCAAGCTTTTTATATTTTTTATTGGATAGATATTGATTTACTATTTCTAATAGCTTTATTGATATAATGCTAACTTGGTCTAGTTGCATTAATCTTCTTTAGCATTAATGTATTCAACTATGTTTTTATTTTCGTTCTACTAGAGATTAAGGTCACTAAAATTACTGTTTGTTATTTTTGAATGAATTAAACTACTCTTTACATTTGACTCTTGCTTATTCTATTTTATCTTTAATATTGTTATGTTAGATGACTCCCTCTTATCCTTGTAATATTTTTGTTAGTGGCCTATTCCTACGAAGTAAAGAACTGAGTAAGGGGGTGTTACAAGTGGACAACACAACACACGTAATATGAAGTACTTTTGGATAGAACATTTTAAGAGTTGCTGCTGCTTTCAACAGGTAAGCAGCGTTGTCTGTCAAGAACATCAAAAATCTGTCTTCATTCTATTAAAATGGCCACATTACACCTGCAAATAATTGTACATTTGTAAATTTAAAAGGCTGCTAATTTATTATGACAGTGCTTTCTCATTTCGGTAGGCATATAGATGTATTGCTAGCCTATTTTAAATGATAAACGTAATAAATGTGGAAAATAATTTGAATTTTATGGAACACTCCCTGGGTATGCTATATTTTAGAAGAGGTTAACTATCTGTGTATGTAAAACCAAATAGGTTCAAATATTTTTTTTATTATAATTATCTTTCATATGAGTATAATATTAACCACGTGGGATAAGTAGTTTTGATCAAATAGATTTTCAAAATTTGTAACATCTGCTATTTTGAAACTGGATGAGCTATAAAAGGCAATACAAATAGTGAATCTACAAATTAGAATAAAAATGTGTACACAATTTGAATAACCAAACTTAAAGCTAAGAGGAATTTTGTATATGTTTGTGCTATTTTAGAAAATTAGTATTTTCAAATACTTACGTAAAGCATCACGCACAACGCTTGCAATTAGAATGATTTGTGTTGTCCAAGACCCTTGAGAGGATGTGTTGGACAGCTCCACATTCCCTCGGGTGTAGTTTTCCTAAGAAAACTCTTCCCACAAATCTTCCACAAGAGTAGATCGTTTCGTTTACAGACAACCATATGTAAAAATCTGCAATATCGAATTTTATGTTCTATAAAATCTTTAAAAGTAAAAGCTAAAAACTTTTAAATTCCCTTCTAAAATTAACAATTTTAAATTAATTTTGGTATCAACAAGTTACTTAAGCAATTGCTATGTTAAAAGATAATCCTCGCCAAACACCCTAAACATAATTTTCTTCCTTTCACATAAATTCATCAAATTTACCTGATTATGAATGAAACTTAAATATTTCTTCCTCAGTGTTGACTCATTAGGAATTTTCATTTGTCAGTAAGTGCTCAAAAACTCACCGAATTCAGGATTGTTCAGTTTTCTCCACGATATCTTGTCTCCTCTTCTTTTCGCTCCACTGTCAATGTTGTCCGGAGCTCTTTCACACGTCGGTTTCAATTGTGAGTAACTGTCTGTGTGTTGAACAACTTGGATTTTTTTTTTCGCATTTTACCTAGAATACATATGCTGTTACATGTACTCTTGCTTGAATTCTCTGACCATCGACTAGATCTTGTTCATAGACAAGGTGTACTCCAGACCCAAAGCCTCCAGATTAAAATATCTGCACTCCGTGGGGGTTCTTCGACACAGCTATCGCTAGAGAATTTAAAAAAAAATCATTTTAAACATTGTTTTCACTAGAGAGAGGACACAAATATCCATCTCGATTCAATCGGCCTGCTTATACAAAGCTAGGTTCAGGTAGCAACCTAAACCCCTCTTCTAATAATCCTATCTCAAAAAGAGCTTATGCAGAGTGTTCATTACGATTACAGTGGTTCCTTTATGACGAACATGTTAAAAATGAGTTGTTTAGCAACTTCACAATTTGGAAGTGTTTTTATCACTGAGCATTGATACTAGCGAGCCCCAGTGTTTGTGGACTCAGCCTGGCTCATGGAGGACAGCGAAACTTCCGTAAGGCTGAGAATCTGGTATATAACCTTGTATGTGACCTTGTCTAGTATCACCATTATTTTGCAATCCTAGAATATTTGTATTCAGTGTTTTATTATGCCCAGTGTACAACCAGTCGCATCGCTTGTCGGACTCGCAATCGTAATCATTATCTATCTACAATAGCACACGCAAGCGCAGTCGCATGTCGGAATTTATGTAGCTGCATTGGCTTACGTTCAGCCAATCAGAAACAAATAAAAGTATCACAACTGTATTCAACTAAAGCAATTAGTTATTTGTTCAAGGATAAAAGCAGGTGAGCATGAATTATGTAGGAAAAGGTATTGCATTCTAAATTATTTAATAAGCGTAATAATTTAATAACTTTTCATATATTAACTTGATTCTATTTAACTCATGTTTGTAAACTTTAATATGAATTTGATGGTGGAGTCATTAGTTGAAACTACGCTGACCGCCGTTTTATTGTAGACATTCTTTTGTTTAAGCAGAAAACAAGTACAACACGTCTCACAAGTGTGCATTAGAGATGCGTCCAACAAGCGAGTAGGCTTACCTACAACTAGTTGTAAACTGGACCTAAATTATATTAGCATGCCGTATAGTTCTTATTATTCTGTAATTGTTATAATTTAATCATAAAATCTACACGTATTAATTGTAGCTTGCAACTCACTTCGGTGGCCGAATTGTCTAAGGCATCACTCTCGTGTTATATGACCTGCTGATGACGTGAATACAAAGTTTCGAATTCAGATCGGGTCTACTAAGGATGGTTTCGTGAAAATTGTTTCCTATTCTCCTACCACGCAAATTTGGGTGGATACCACTAAAATGCTTCCATCCTTATCCGTACCCCAATAGAGTAATTATCGGGTGGGCACCGTTACATTGCAAGTCCATTACATCGCATGTCCATTACATCGCGTTTTTGAACAAATACATTGCAGGTCCAACACGTCGCATTTCTCCACTTCTCTACACACAGCTAACCATATTGACCAACACGATCCCAACAAGTTGTGTTACAATATAAACGCACTCCCAACTTGTTGGGGATGTTGGCCAACATGTAGGTGTTGGGTGAGCTGGCCAGAGCCAACAAGTTGGATTGGGTTGTGTTGGATCATTTGTTAGCGATAATAAACGACCAACCCAACATGTTGGCTGATTTGGGAGGTTCTGCGCATGCGCTATAGAGTTGGATGAGTGTCAAACCTCGGTGAAGCATGTGTTTTATTTTCAGATTAGTTTAACTTTTAAAATCGGGACTAGCATAATTTTGTGATCATATAATGGAACAAGGCTAATACAGTTAAACTAATTGATTTAAATTCTGAAAATAAAAAAAGTACACCTGGAGACGGGAATAGAACCCGGGACCCGTGTTCAGGTGTCATTCTTAAATTTTCAGAATTGATGGAGATGGAGAAAGAATAAATTATAATACTTATTTTCATAAAGACACGTATATTACGTGCAGTGGTGGATTTAAAATTTTTGCGCTCCTAGGCACAGTTATAATATGACCCCCCCCCCCATTTTTTCAAGGGTTTTAGGAGGTTTCAAGGGAAAGAGATGTTGGGAGAGGAGGGAATCGGAAGTTAGCATTCGAGAAAAGATTTCTATGAAAGAAAATCAGGCATGTACACATCATAAAAATAATGTTATCCAGAATGTGCCGCCCCCTAAAGCCGCCACCCCTAGGTCCATGTCTAGTGGGCCTATAGTCTAAATCCCCTTCTGATTACGTGTATATAACTGTTTGTAATGGCATCCATTTGCTTTTATACTATAGATAATAAGACCCGCCTCGGTGGCGTAGTTGGCTAACGCTCTAGTCGTGTTGAGCCAACTGCTGAAGACGGGGAGATCGAGGTTCGAATCTCGGTTGGATTAACCTAGGGGTGGTTTTTCCTAAATGGTTTTCCACTCTCCCTCCACGAAAATGCGGGTTCACTTCTTCTAATTCAACCTTTCCAATTCCTAATCCATTAGAGTAATTAGTACTTAAAGCGTATAACCCGA
>CABFVX010003016.1:15000-22437 GCA_902151425.1 Timema shepardi | reverse complement strand
CCTTTATGCCGAATACACGTATGTGCAAAATTAGTGTTTAGAGAAAAAACAACGTAACGTTCTAATTTTCAATGTCTTTCAATGGGAAACATTAAGTTTGGATCAAAATATAAGCTATTTTGAATTCGAAAAATAATTCGTGCTTTTGTTACATGATAAAAAAATTTTTTTTAGCAACTTGCAAATGCAGTTACGTAAAAACAGCCAAAAATGAACATGGTCTAAGGGCAACGATAGTGCTCCGTCACGAATTTCTCTCCTGAGAAGTGCTCCGCGACTCAAAAAGTTTGGGAACCGCTGCTATAGATAATAAGCGTTGGATAAGCCAATATTTTTGGGGTGCAACAGCGCTTTTTGTGAGAGCTTTAGTAACTAAAACGTAAGAGGTAACTGAGCACACTGGCTCTGTCAACAAATGTTTTGGTTGTTATTATTATGGACTTGAATGTAACTCACTTGTATTTATTCGGATTAGTTTGACTATTATTTTACTGTGTAAGTATTTATTAAAATTCACGCCATGAGTTTTCTTAAAACTTATTTTTAGAATCTACCTATTTATGTTCAAACCAAAAATATTTGATTAAAAATACATTATTACTGTATTATAGCTGTATTATGCCTAGTTATTTAATTTTCATCTTACTAATATTATAAACGCGAAAGTTTGTGTGTTTGGATGTTTGTTACTCAATCACGTCAAAACTGCTGAACTAATTCTAATGAAACTTTGTACGTTGGTAGAGTATGTACTGGAATAGCATATAGGACTATTCCCAACTCTTTCGTAAGCATTAATTTTACAATACTAATGTTTAAACTTTTCGTATATAAGATATATGATATAATATCATATATAATACTTTGTAGTAAAAGAAATATATATTATTGAAGTTATCAATTATTAATTTAATATTTTTTTAAAGTTTAGTTGAAAATTAAAAGATTTTATCAATTATCGCGGGCGTAGCCGCGACGGGTAAAAGCTAGTTATATCATAAATCTTACTCAACACTTGTTGGACAAGACATTTAGTTTTTAATTGGAAAACCTATAATTAAAAAAAATATACATATATATATATTTTTTACTGTAAAATATGTATGTACAATTTTAAGTGGACATAGGCCCCATGTATATGTATATATATATATATATATACATATACATGGGGCCTATGGCCTATGTAAACTTTTCGTATATAAGATATATTATATAATATCATATATAATATTTCGTAGTAAAAGAAATATATATTATTGAAGTTATCAATTATTAATTTAATTTTTTTTAAAGTTTAGTTGAAAATTAAAAGATTCTATCAATTATCGCGGGCGAAGTTATATCATAAATCTTACTCAACACTTGTTGGACAAGACATTTAGTATACATGGGACCTATATATATGTATACATGGGGCCTATGTCCACTTAAAAATATATATATATGTACAATATGTATATATATACAATAAAAAATATATATGTAAAATTTAATATATATGTAAAATAAAATATATACATGGGGCCCATGTCCACTTAAAATTGTACTATTTTTTTTAAGTTGTAGGTTTTCCAAGAATATAGAAGATAAATGTATTAGCCAAACCTATAACTGCAACCGAATCGGAGTTTTTGTTCTTTTTCCTTTCTATTCAAAATATTACTAAAATCTAACACTACATTTACCTCAATTTAAACTATTCAATTATATTAATTTTTTAACTGAAAGTAATGGGAAAGTTAAGTTTAGACAAAAATATATTATAAATCTGAAAAATATATATAATCCTAAAGTGGATTTCCTCCCCCTCACCCCCTTAAACGGCCCTTTTCCAAGGTAAATCATTATTTCCCGCCCGAAAATTTCCCGAAGTCAAAATGCCATTTCCGCACAGCACTTTTTTTTGTTACCTTAACAAATATAATAATATCATCAGTACATCATAACAACTCAAAACATCATTACTATGTACTGCATAAAAAATATGTCATGCTGCTTACAACAATGCTCCTTTACTAGAGGATGAACAAACCCTTTAAGGATCCGCGCTATCTAATAGTTTTAAAATAGCTCGTGGTCGTTTAGCCCCTCTAATTAACGATCTTGCACATGCCACCTCCTCCCTCGTCATCCGGTCCTAATAGACCAGCTTTGATACAGACATAATACCATAAGCGAACCAACACATCAGAAGAGTGGTGTAATAAATAACCTACTGTGGATGTGCCCCGTAGAGGAATGAATACCAGGCATGTTATGAATGTGGTTGAACCCCGGCCCTGCCACACCGGAAGCTAGTGCGGAAAGCCCTCTTCCTACTCTGAATCCTCTGCAACACACCTCACACCCGCACCTCCTCCAACAAAGCCCTTCAGGCCACGCTCACGCTCCATTCATGATATTCCTGGACCTGTGACCGACTTTCTCAGCCAAAAGCTTTTTTTTCATCTCGTTTCACTACACTACACTACACGTGTACACATATTATTACGAAACATGAGTAGGGATGGGAAAGGTAGAATTGGAAATAAAATATACCTGCATTTGCGTGGAAGGAGAGTAAGAAACAATTCAGGAAAGAACAACCTCAATTTTGGTTGAAGGAACAGTTTAAAAACTTCACATAGTTATTTGCGGCCAGCAACGATAACATTTTACTAATTATTTGTGTTATTTAATAGGTATTGATGATATTTCTATAAGTGACGCTGCAGATAACATGACTTGGTGTATGAATATATTAAAATGGTTTAAGTAACTTTAGTAACTACCATAAACTGTTCTTCCCGGCAAAGGATTCAAGCCTGACCTCCATTTAACTATTAGTAAAACAAGTAGATATGCGTACTATTTGAGCGTAGCTTAGTGCAGGTCCTGTCCTAGTCTTGAGCGTTGTGTACAAACGCACGCACAGAAAGGATTCAAGTTGTCCGTTAGCAAATTGTACAGTGATTTCCTCATCCCACCTACAAAAGTTGTTTGGTAAATTAGTTTGAGAGAAGTGGTTTTAATTGAATATACATATATATATATATCTGTAGATACAGTCAAATTTTCATAGGAAGGGCTTTTTATAAAATACAAACATCATTTGCGGCCAACATTGATAACATTTCATTTTATTATTAGAGATATTAGAGCTATTGATAATACACATCAAAAATAAAAGCCATAAATAAGATGACTTGACGAATGAATATATTTTTTTTCCCACAATTTTCTTAAAGGAAATTGATTTTTGTTGGTTCTGTATATAACACAAACTATTCACAAAACAAGAATGAAAACAATGACTGTGTGAGAATTCTCTGTTTGTTTTTGTTATCATAGTGTTAACTGTTGCTATACACATTTCGCTGTTGAATGTTGTACAAAAACATCGTCCGTGTGTGCAATAGACATTGGCAAGGATAGTTTTCTGAGTGTATAGGGAGTGGTGAGGCAATACAAACACGATCCGAACCACAACCCCCGCTACTGGATTAAATCTGCTACCTCCTCAACGCTCCATTTCATGTAATACCACTGTTGTGAGGAATGCCAGGCCTCCACCGTGGTTCGGATTCCACGTTAAACTGTAGGTCCTTCATTTCATCTCACAATCACCCTACCTCACAATCACCCTACCATTACACATTAGCGTAAGTGCGTATAACCCGAACGGGTAGTAAGACGCGGTGCTAATAATAATAATTAATACCACTGTTATGAGCTCCTAGTACCATCGCCGAAGAGCGAGCCACTTTAACTAGTTTCCAAGGAACGGGTTTTTATTAGCATTTTAATTGAACTGGTTCTGGATTTTTCTTTTTGGACTCTTCTTAAGGGTGCCACCTTGCAAAAAATAAAAAATCGGGAAATCTATTTTGTATGGTAATGACAGTTCTGACGCCTCAAAAACACAACCAACAACGCTGGTTTAAGGAAGGGTGTGTCTTGTTTCCAATACCCATCGGCCTACACCTTCATCACACAATTGCGGTAATTTGAGTGAAGCGTCGTTGAAAATAGGGTAATTTTGATATCCAAGTTGGGATGGAAGTGAGTGACAGGAAAGGCTTGTTATTATTTCTACCGTGTTTACGAGTTCAAAAGAACATTTTGGCAAAAAATAAATAAAATATTGCAACAGAAGATACATTTAGTTTAATTTTTTACACATAATAATGCTACCAGTTTTTGAACATTTGTCATCGGCATACTGGACATTGTCTAGAAACTTTTAAATATTATAAAAAGTTCTGATCAGATTCAGGTACACCCATGAGAATTGTTCAAGAACTGGTAGCATTACTATATGTATAAAAATGAATTAAAGGCATCTATTGAAGTAATAGTTTATTCTATATTGGCCAAAATGTTTTGAAAAAAACTGAAAAATATGGACTGGAGCTCGCGTTCCCTTTCATCCCATCTCAATGTCTGTCTACTTTATTTTGGGTTAAACCATTTTCAAATAACAAACCACATTTTAAATATTGAAAGCCATCTGAAATGAATTTCAAAGTTCCAGAAGATGATAATAGCAGTTGATATAGTTCGTTTATGGACAGGGGTGTTAACTCAACATAAGGGCCACATTCAAATTTGAAAATACCTAAATAGCATCATTAAAAATAACTGTCACCATCATAAGTAAGGATAACTCATTTTAGTAGCTTTTTTTAAACTATGCTATTATAAAAAATGTTGAGACTCACATTTTATTTTGTCCAAAAATTTGAAACCTTTTATTCGCAGTCGACCTATCTATCTCCGGCCAACCATAACAAACGAAAACGACTCTTTTACAAACACTAATAGTTTGTTTATATGCGATACAAACGATGCTACTATATTTTATTTGATGAACAAGATATTCCAGTTCCCTCTTTTTCTGAAACACACTACCTTCCTCTTTGATTTTGCGTTTTAAAGGTTTTAAAATTAACAGTTTGAGGGTCACACTATTTGAAACTTTATCAACAAAATCCAATAAAATATATTTCAATTTGATTGCGTTCAAACAATTTCTATTTTGCCGATTATTTATGTTTCACCTACAACCATTAGAATAAATCACATGACCCCTCGCTACGGTGGACAAATGAAACTGGTTTCAATATTTTGGAGTAGGTAAGTACAAACCATAGAGAAAGGAATAACACATTATACATTTATCTATGTACAAGCCAACGTTTTCTCTTCAGTATTCACTGGAGGCCCCAGTGGCGGCTCGTGTATAGGCACTGCAGAACTGCAGCACCCTCTATTTCCACTTGATATTATCGATAACATTTAATATAATGAGTCTTTTTTCTTTAATTCTCTCTTTAATTTTGTAGTACAATATGTATTAAGCTTATTGTCAGTACTTCAGTAGCTATCCCCCAGTTTATGAAAAAGATAAAAACATTTTTGTGTGGAACTGTGTGCTTCACAGTGCCAGCTACGTGGTGTTTGACTGTTGCGTGCATGCGCACATAGAAGGGCCGTGGGGAGGAAGGCGGGACTGCCAGGTAGAGAGAGCACTATTGCTCTCGCAGTGTCGGCTCTGGCGTGATGGTGAAAGGAAATGTTTTTTTTTACTCAGCGTATATTGGGCTTAAAAACCGTGTACCATATTCTTGAATGTGATAAAGTGTAGAAGAATGTAGAATTAGATTGTTATTCTGCTTCCAGCTATTCTATTTGATTTTATTTTATTTTTGGTTCTTTTATTTAACAGAAAGACTAAATGCGCTTGCAGTACATTCAATTGTCAACAAGAGATCAAGGAGAAAATTATTGAACTTTTTGCGCTAATTAAAACAAGAAGAATTGATTTAATTTTTAAATTAATAGATCAAGCTTAAACTGTAACAATTTAAGTAAAAGTAAGTTAAACAGTTTTTTTGTTAAGATTTTATCAAGTTCAGGAATAAAATTTCTTTTTATACATTTTCTTTTTCTTTTACACAATTTTAAAACAAAGGCTAAACATTTTCTGGAGCAGCACCCCCACTAATTTTAGCTACGAGCCGCTACTGCCGCAGGGTCATACAAACTGCAAGTATCAGAAATATCCGACCAATGCTGCCTAACCCTCTTCACAGTCTCAACACCCACTACAATCCCTTGGTATTGCCCTGATATAGCTATTTATCACGTTTTTTTACTGTATTTTCGTAATGGCAGTCCTAATATTTTTAAATTATACCATGTTTAGATTATAGTGTTATTATGTGACGTTGGTAGCACCACACGCTGCAGCTGGAATCAGCGCCAGGCTACGGGAGGCGGGGAGACCCAGAACTAATCCAGTGTAGATGCGAGTCCAACAATCTGACACACGATGACACAGACCACTAGTTGAGTTCAACATATTGTGTCTTTTACGCCACAGGTGCGTTTATTTTTCACGCATGAATTGCTGATAAAAATGACTTCAAACATACCGGGTGTGGAATAAAGTACAAGGAATGTGTTGTAATGTGAAGTTCTAGATTTAAAATCGCGGCTTGGAACAAATCGAATGTAGTGACGTGACAGGTAGTTAACGAATTTGTTGACAACCTTATAAATACTGGTGATGGTTTTTTAAAATGGGAATATTTAGATTTTTACGCTTGAAAGTGTACTTTATTTTTAACCTGGGCTTTGGTAGTTGTAAGTAAATCTAAAATACTTCTCGCTCGTAAACTGTTTATATTGAGTTTTAAAAATGACAGCTCTGAAGTTTGTACTGTGACATTTCCGCTCAAACGTCAACAAGTGATTGTTTCCAATGATGGGCTTGGATTAATTAACCTATCCAGGTGAGTAATTTCCTCGGGAAATAAATATCCCATATTTATATTTGTGCGCATGTTCTAACTTATATTATGTGTATATACTCTAATCTTTGTTTTGTATTGATGGCAATAACTTTGAAAGGGCGGGTCGTGAAAACGTTATTATATTGTATATTTGAATAATATATTCCTATCTTCTATGAACTCGAATTACATATATCTACCCATGAATAATGAAAATTGCTTCTCACCCCCCCCCCCCTTCCCTCCTTCCATCCCTTTTGCTTTATTTTACCCATTGCATGGGAGCCCGCAGAAATTTTTCCAAGAGGGGTCAAAAGTTATACCCCCCCTCTCCCCCGCGCGCGTGCGTATCGTACGTTTTCTCTGTTCTTAGACGAGAAGATTATGATGAAAGGTCGCCAATTATAGTTTTAAATGTAGTGACAGGCTTTATTCGGAAATGCGTCTAGTGGATTTGGTGATCATATATCACGATTTTAAATCTGATAGTTGTTAAATGTTGGAAGAAAAAAATTGTAACGCAACCTAGAAGATTAAAAAATGTTAACAATGTTTTCATGTTAAATAAAACATAATTCCACGGGGGGTATTGCCCGCCTTTCCCGTTACTGCGGGCACCCATGCCATTGAGAGTTTGCTCGCTATTAAAAGATCTAAT
>CABFVX010003016.1:0-10000 GCA_902151425.1 Timema shepardi | reverse complement strand
ATTTAGTTCTACCACTAGTAATGAATATTAATTTATTTTCAAACATGGGCCAGTCAGTATATAATAGTAATGTGCTCACTATTGTCTTTCTCCAAATGAGACGCTTGGAGTCAAGAGTTTACACAAATGAAACTGAAAACTAAACTACACACCTGTTCGGAATCCTGAAATGCGCATGAGCGACATAGTTTGTCAACGCTCATTGAGACGCGTAGTTTGTCAACGCTCATTGAGACGCGACCGTTTATCACCACTCTAGTGTTTGGTTACAGTTTACAGATTTGTTACTGAGGTACTAAGTAAAATATAACTATTTAACTGTGACAGTCACCTTGTTTCTGGGTTAAGGATAGTCTATACCCCACTCCCAAGATTTTTTTTAGTGCCGAATTTTCCTTTATCACTAAATATTCAATACTACATTACTATATTTTCGTTTGACTGAATCCTTGTCAGCTTGTAGATTTTCAAAGTCAGAAAATACGATTTTGTAAATAAAAAACTGGTTGGTTGTATTCACAATCTTTGGGGAAGGGGCTGCTTCGTAATTTAGGTATTTGGTAACATTTAATAAAATTTTGGTGACCTGGTGGAACTTATGTGCTGGGGGTCCGCGGTTTAACCCTCGGTACCGGCACTGATTTATCTGCTTGCCAAACCCTCCCTTCACCTATGACAAGACGTGTATTAATCACAACTTGTGAATGTGTGGAATGCCAGGCCTCCACCGTGGTTCGGATTCCACGTTAAGCTGTAGGCCCTCGATTTCATCTCACCATCACCCTACCATAACACATTAGAGTGAGTGCGTATAACCCGAACGGGTGGTAAAACGTGGTGCTAATAATAACAACAAAATGTCACGCACGTACTTCTACTAACATGTATGATTTTTTTACAGGTATGTGTACTTATATTAAACTCCGAATTGTTCGTACACCGCCTATAGCCAAAGTGTGCAGGGTTTACGCTACTCGCACATTGGAACCGACTTCGTTGGACTGTAGGTCGCACGTGGTCGCACGAGCACTCCTGACGTGAGACAAAAGACGGGAGTCCTCACACTAGAGGCGACTCAGTCGTCTGACTTAACACGTATTGTTCCGACCTGTGACCGGATCACAACAAGTTGGGATTTTTCGTTGAAGTCGTACGACCTGAATAGTCATTTCGCCTGTATTTTGGTTTTAAAATTTTCCACCGTGGTGAGCGAAAAGTGCTTAAGTCTCGTTTTCGAGAGGAAGTGCCTTTGGGATCAAAAAAGACGACCATTACTATTCAAGAGACGTCCAGAGAGATGCGTGGTATATTTGTTTGATCCACTCATTCCTCCTTCGACGTCTTCTTCATTGCCAGATTAATAAATTATTTTCAAGGAAGTACAAATTGAGCGTTTATTTTTCACTTCTCACTCTAATTAGAAAAACCTCAAAATAATTCAGCACCCAACGACAAGGACAGATAGCATCTGAGGAAGTCGGTCTCACTGTGCGGAATCCAGTCGTACAACCAAGTCGCGTGTAGTCGGGCATTCAACGAAGTTGTACGTAGTCGGTTCCAACGTACGAGTAGCCTTAGGTGAAAATGGAAATGGAGAGGGGGACCGACCAGCAAGCTCTCGCCGCGCTGTATCAGTTTCTGTTATCATGAGCTTATGTTATCTACTCATAATATAGTAAGATAACTATTGATTGTTCTGCACTACATTCCATTGAAACACTTGTTCAGTCTCGGGAGGGAAATTAACCCAAGGCTCGTATGAGAAGTGGTTGGAAAACACCACAACCATCATTTCATAATCGACCAAAAAAAAAGACCCTCATCCACCTTTTCCGAAAGTTGGAGACCTTTTTTTTTGTAGCGCCGCGTCTTACTACCCTTTTGTGTTTACACGCCCATGTATTAGCTAAGATAATGTTCAAGCGGTGAATATGGATGAACCTAGAAGAAGTGTACCCGCATTTACGTGGAGAAGACATTAGAAAACTATGTAGGAAGAATCTCTCTCAAGACACCGTGTCAAAAAGTAATTAGATCTATTCCTAGTATTTTGTTATTGGTGATGTCCTAAATAAAGTATAGGTGGGAAGGGAAGAGGGGGAGGACTATGATAGATAAAGGTTTTGGGGGCAAGGCCCTCAATTTCCGGAAACCAATTGAGTATAGGGAGTTCTTCGAAACATTTTTTTAGCATGGGTTATTTAAAGGAGGCTCTCATTGCAAAATACTAAATGGTGTGAGCCATATCATAGCTCAATTTACTCTTCTCATACAAGGAAATAATGAAAAAGGAAATAGTGGTTAGCAGGATATGTTTTTAAAAATAAAATTGCATACTTATACATTGAAAAAATAACAAAAATTAATGAATTTTATATTATTTGTAGTAGAATAATATAGTCCAACTAGATCGTTTTTCACTTTTGGTGATAATACAATTGAATGACCATATAGGGTCCATACGAGTCATATTAAAAGAGTAACTGAATGGGGGATTTTCCTCTCCTAGTTTGCCCCAAACTTCGCCACTTTTACATACTGGGATGTACCCTGCAGCTCTTTACCTTTTGACAGATCGTGTCAGTTTGTATTGCAAAAATTTAAGTTTAGTAAATATTCGCTGACTCTACAATTTATTATCTTTTAAAAGGTTGCTATAGCTTTGTTTTTGTAGACTCGTCAAGAAATCTCCCGTGAGAAAGTGTCAGGTAACGTTTGTTTATTGATGCATGCATGATATGATAGTGTTCTTATCAGTCCGAGAACTGGCTGGCCCTTCAAATCTGCTGATAGCATTATACTCACGCTCCGACACCTGTCCTGTCCTGTTTGCTAGCCTAGGGTATCGGGTTTGATTACAATTATCGTTTATTAAAATGCGGGGGGCCGGCATGTGTATTTTAAAGTGGAGTTAGTTTATAAGTAATATGCTTAAATAATTATTTGGTTCAAAAGTTGCACGTTAAATACCTCTAACCTGATTCAGTGACAGTATGGTATAAAATTTCACTCTCGCAATATACTGAATTGCCGAAGTTGAGCACGGGGTTGAAAATGGGGAGATCGGGGTTCGATCCCAGTTGGGTGCACTGAGGGTGGTTGGTGGGTGTGGGTGGTGAATGGTTTTCCACTCTCCCTCCACGCACATGCGGGTATATTTCCTTTAAATTAAGCCTTCCTAATCCCTAACAAATATTATTTTAAAATAAATTTAATTTAAGCTTGTAGTAAAAAGTAGGGCTTACAATAAGTTCCAGTTCATGAAATAGGTAAGAGCTAATGCAATTTTTACCCAGTTTGGGAAATGATTAAACGAAGAAGCCAGTTCATGGATTGAGCGAAAATTTGCCCAGTTCATGAAATGGTCAGTTTCCCTATACACAGTCTCCTCTGAATCCTTTCTGTCTAAATACGCAGACTGCGTGTCACGTTACTGTGCGTGCACGTACGCCCTTGGATGTTTTCCCACTCGTTTTGGCGTGCTTGGGTTATCAAGGACAGGTACCATCTGAACATCAGTGTTGCCAATCAAATGTTTCCAGACCTAGCGGCTAAAATAGTGGGGCTTCTTGATTTTTCCAATTATTCTTTGGTTGGTTTCTAGTGAAAAACGAATATACTTTTGTCTCTCTTTTTTTTTTTACTCCTTGGAGAAAGTATTGTGATCTTAAAAAATATATATATATATATATAATTAAAATATGTTGGTGGATGGAGACGTTTGATTAACCCCCCCTGAGCCAGAAAAAGTAGTTTATATATTGCCATCTGTTTGTCTCCTGTCAATTTAGCTGAGGATACCGTGTTCGATTCCCGGCATGGCTTAAAAATTGATTATTGTTGAAATGTAGGTCTACCCTTTCACAGTGATGAATTAACGGCCGGGGACTGGATGTTGTGTCTGTCCAAGTTTGGTTATAAGGCATATGCAGCCATGGCAGGCCTAACAAGTCTGTAGTGGAAAATATATGGCTTGAATAAAAACTAACCCAGGCTGAGAACAGTAATGAATGTAAAAAAAAATATCTTGGCTTAGAGCCGAAACCATTTTACCAATCGGGCTAAAACTTGATATTTAGGCTTCCCTCTTAGGATTCTTGGAATTATCCATACAACCCTGAAGTAATTAAGGGAAGTTTATTTAATGGCAAAAATAGAAATAATCGATTTTCTCAGATAAGGCTAAACGATTTTGAACGAATTTGGTATCCGCCTCAATGGCGTAGTTGTCTAACGCGCTTGTCGTGTAGAGCTCGACTGCTGAGGACGGGGATATCGAGGTTCAAATCTCGGTCGGGTGAGCGGAGTTTTTTTCCTAAATGGTTTTCCCCTCTCCCTCCACGCAAATGTGGGTTTACTTCCTCTAATTCAACCTTCCCAATTCCTAATCCACTAGAGTAATTAGTACTTAAAGCGTATAACCCGAACGGGTAGTAAGACGCGGTGCTAAATATTATTATTATTTTGATTAAATTTGGTGCTTAAGCACTGTTTAATATGACAAACAAAATGGCCTATCTAACGTTTCCATGAAAATTACTTTGATTGCAGGCAAAATAAGCGTTTCACATTTTGATCACATTTTCACAACTCTTTGAAATACTAAATAACTTATGATCGCAAAATTGTATGACTTTTAAAAATAAACAACATTTATTTTAAAAATGATTTTAATAAAACCAATAATTTTCGAACCACTTCACTGGCCGAATGGTCTAAGGCGTCACTCTCATATTAGAATTACCTTCTGATTATAGAGAGATTGGGGGTTCGTATTCTGGCCGGATCTACTGAGGGTGGTTTTTATTAACTGGTTTCTCACTCTCCCTCCACGCCAATGTGGGTAGTCTACCTCTTAAATTCTCCTTTCTTCATCCCTACTAACTCTCATATATGCGTATAACCTTAGTAGGTAGTAAGACGCAGTGATGAAAAAAAATCCGAGCTATAAGCAATTTGTTCCCCCATCCATTACTGTTTCCAGCCTGTGGTGACCTGGTATGGGTCAGTTTTTTATTAAACTCATATATTTTCCACTACCGGCTTGCCAGGACTGTCTTGCTAGGCCTCTCCTACCTTAAGAGTAGGGCAAGCACATCATCCAGTCCCCGGCCGTTAATTCATTGCTGCGAAAGGGTAAACCCACACTTCACTAATGATAAATGTTTCGGCCATGCTGGGAATCGAACCCAGGACCCTTAGCTCAGTAGACAGACACGCCACCGACTGAGTTAAGATGTTGGATCTATAAGCAATTGTATTTTTTAAATGGAGGTCTGGGAAATGGAACTGATTATCCTCTTTGTTGAATCGAGATATTCCTCTTTTATCAAAATGTTTCAGGAACGGTTCATATTATTTAATAGATGCTTATTGTTATAATGTGATACTATTTTTATCTATTGTGTTTCTGCAACATTGTATATTATTTCTTTTCATATTTATTACTAGTTTTAAGTAAATATATCCAATTTTATGCAAAGGGGCGAGAAAATTTTATTGTTTCTTGATTTTGTAGTAGGCTAATCCAAATTCAAGGTAGCTAAATGATAATTTAGTTCTAGATTTGCGATTTTTGCTCTTTTCAAACGGACCCTGCAAAGTATTCCTCGATCCATTAGCACACATTTTGTTGCTTTGTGCACGGGGAATAAGTGTCAGGCTCCTCTTGTATGCTGGTGATTGGGAGATAAGGGTTCGAATCCCGTCCATACAAATGCGGGTACATTGGGTACGTTTTCTCCACACACTCACTCTTCCTCATACCAAACTCACTAGTGTAATAAATTGCGAATAGCCTAAGCGAGTAATAATAAAACTTGGTGGTAAAAAGAAAAAACTCAAAATTAATTTTATTCAGGATTGATTTATAAATTAATATTCTTGATAGCCTAACTTTATAGTAATCTTCAGACACATCCTTTCAGATTCTTTTTAATCAACCAAATAACTTCTGGTAGCCCTCTTCGGTGGCCGCATGGTCTAAGGCACTACTCTCTCAGATCGTGGTTCGATCCCGGTCTGGTGTACTGAGGGCGTTTTTTCTAAATTGTTTCCTACTTTCCCTCAACGCAAATGTGGGTACATTCCCTCTAAATTCAACCTTCCTCATCCCTTACTCATTAGCGTAGTATAAGAATGTAACCCGAATAGGTGGTAAGATGCACTGCTAAAATAAACTTCTGGCTACTTCCAATATTTAAACAAATATTTCGTGGCACACATTACTTACCGCAAGTCCTGAAAATAAAATCTCTTTTTTTATTTTGATAAATGTGACAGCTCTACAGCAGGAATCTCCAAACTACGGCCCGTGGCCCACATCCGACCCGCCACAAGATTGTATCCGGCCCGCTCTAAGATTTTATATAAAAAAAATGATTGTTTTTCTTCGTTATTTCTTAACCACGCAGTTTATTTGACATGTCCATTTTCTGTTCACACACGTGCTTCCCCCTATGACACCAAGCCAGAGTGCTGTCGGAATTGCAAACTCTCATTTTCAGTCGCAGGCGCCATTCCTTATACAGACAACAGAACGGCTTGACTTTGACGTTTTTTAGGTAGTTCAAACTCTACCGGCAGAGGGTTATCAAAGGAAAGTTCTGAAAAATGTAACCTAATTTAAAAAATAGTAATTGTATTGACTAATTATTATAAATATATTCTATTACATATAAATTGATTCATATCTCACAGAGAAGAATCAACGTCAATCACTTTTATCAAACACTGACTGGCCTTGGAAAGTGGCATTTTTTATAGACTTGAATAGCCATTATTATGACTTGAATCTAAATTTACATGTTGAAACAAATTTGATTTATGATAATAGAAAGGGATGTCTGAAAGGTATTTCTTCCTACTATATAGTAGAATTCTGACGGGTAAAAAGGCATTTCAGATTATAAACACTGTTCACACATGATCTGCAGCTGTAAGATTTGACCAATAATATCAATACCCATACAAACTACTAATAATATAGTAAAATATTATCACTTTTGGTCACAAAAAGGTTTGTATTTTATAAAAAGCCCTTAGTTAATATAGGCTTAGCTTAATATGTTGTATTATTTTTATCACCGCTTATACCTGTTCTGGTAATATGCGAACTGTAGGCCTACGGTAGTTTGACTAGCTGTGTCGTCGTGGCAGGAAACTTCTATCTGTCAGAAGAAGAATTTTCACACGGCTCATGATCGGCTGTTTACTGCGGCGCCTAGCAGTTCACACATCCCGCGTACCCTCGGAATGAGTCTGTTTAGTTTCAAATAGTTCGTCGAACTCTTCCTCCACGTTCACAAGTCGTCTATTTGAATGTATTGGTTTATGTAACTTAGCCTACTTATAATAAATTCCTATTAAATCTATCAACACCTAATTAGAGAAGGGAATATTCCACCCTGAAACAATTTATGTGGGAATATTCACACGTCACTTTTGGGGATGTACATTTTTAACTTTTGTATTCACCTTTCAGTGGCCGAATGGTCTAAAGCAGTGGTATTCAACCTGGGGCACGCGAATCAATATTTGCAGCTACGTAGAGTTATAAATAGGCTACTTATTTATTTCTCATTATTTTGGGTGTAATTTATCTTGTTTTAGACTATCTGGTATACCTGTTATTCGTAATCTATAAAGTAGCTTTGTTATTTTAGTATATAAAATAAACCACAGGGAATAGTAACCAAATCTTAAATTATATTTAAATATCAATCCTTTATTGGTTTGAATTGTAATACAAAACTTGAGAGTAGGCTGAATAATATACAATGTCAGAATAGAAATAATTTTAATATAAACATTTTTGTTGAAAATCAAATTTATAGTTACTCTCTACACAATACTTTGAACTCCTGCCTGTTGGTGCTAATAAAAAAGAAAGAAGAGAGTCACGACCTAAATAAATGGTTGTTAAAGGGTTGTAATTAAAGCCAATCAAAATTATTTTAGAACTTTTCTACCGCGTATATCCCTTTTAACCTTTTTACCTCGTTTACACTTTGGCGGATTTTTAATATTTTTGTCATTTTATTTCTTTTACCCCTTTTAGACTTTATTTTACACCCTTTTATTAATCATTTACTTTAGAACCTTTTTTACCATATTTACCCTTTTAGCCCCTTTTACAATTTTTGCTCAACTGTGCCATTTATGCCCTTTAGGACATTTTTGATAGTTTTATCATTTTTGGACATTTCCACAATTTTTGACTTTTTGGCCTTAGCATCATTTTTGATTAGATTTACTTTTTACAATATTTACCATGTTTATATTTTACTCTTTTTACCTTCTTACTCTTTTACCTTATACCCTTTTTAGCTTATACCTTTTTTACCCTATATCTTTTAACCCTATTTACCCTTTCTACCTGACTCGCGCTTTTTACCCCTTTTTCAGTTTTTTAATTGTTTTATTTTTTATTTCTTTTACCCCTTTATATCTTTTTATTTATATTTTTATGATAGGGGACCTATATAATTTTTGCCATTTTTACCATTATTTGGTCTTCCCCCCACCCCCTTATTATGTGTATAAGCTCTTTAATAGAGATAAATCAAAACATTTAACAGATCATGGCGACATGAGAAGGAGAGTTTTGTAGATACCAAACTCTTGGCCACCAAATTAAACTACAAATTGTATGAAATGTAGTAGTAAAGCTCCATGGCCACCAAACTAAACTACAAATTGTATGAAATGTAGTAGTAAAGCTTTCTCGCGTTGTTAATATTTCTTCATTTCCTAATTAATTAAAATAATTCAAATCAAATTTTTAAGATTCCGGCCTCAAGATGCGCATGTTTGTTCACATAGGCTACTAATTTTTAAATTTCCAAACCTCTGCGTGCTGTAGATATCACGCAATGCTCGTAACAGAAAGACAAACTAACTTCATTTTAATAATATAGAAGAATATAGAAGATGTAGATTATAGAATACGTATAGCTTGCATTATGCAACAACAGCTTTGGAGGTACAAAGTTGATTTTTTTTCAGCACCGCGTCTCACTACGTGTTCAGGTTATACGCCTATGTACTAATTATGATAGCTTGTTAGGGATGAGCCATGTTGAATTTAGAGGAGGTTTACCCATATTAGCGTGGCAAATATTTATGGAAAACCACCTTCATTACCACCCAGTACCAACCCCGTCATTGACAGTCTATTATATTGATATAGTAGCGCCCTAGACCATGTGGTCCCCGAAGTGGGTTTGAAGAGAAACTATATCTATGGGTACACTAACAAAAAGGGTTTAATAGCACTGGTCTGAAGTGTCACGCTCGTAAAAAAATGGACTGATGATTGTGATTCGAATCCCGGTTTGGTGTATTGGGGGGGGGGGGTGTCCCTAAATGTTTTCCCCCTCTTCCTCCACGTAAATGGTGGTGTACGTCTTCTAAATTCAGCCCTCCTCCAACCAAACGTATTAACATAATTAGTACATAGGGAAGCGTATAACCTGACCGGGTAGTTAGACGCGTCAACAAGGAAATAAACTCTAGCTCTAAAATTAAGGGCAGTTTACTGATGATTGAATTTGAAAAAAATTGTTTCAAATATTAATAAAGACTTTAAGGAAAAGTACATACGATTGGGTAGTTAATTAATCGTTTTGTACCCCTTATTTATTACCCGTCTGGCTTTTCGTATATTACACTGATGGTATATGGAAGAAGGAGGTAGAGTTTAGAGGAAATGTACCTGCGTTCGCGCGGAGGGAGAGTGGATAACCATTTAGGAAGATACCCACCTAATTACACCCAGCTAAAATTCGAACCCCGATCTTCCCATAGCCACCAGACCAGATGAAACTGATGACCTGATCCATATGGCCACTGGCACGGAAGGTCTAACATCGCTAGGTTTAGTGTACGTGTAGAGTGGAGGCAGGTACTCAGAGTCCGACAACCGGTACCGACTGGCGCGAGAAATAATCCCTTGTTTTTAAATAGAAGTGCGTAAAGTGACAGCAGGCACCGGTAAGCT